>APFE031012537.1:36728-101701 GCA_000404065.3 Pinus taeda | reverse complement strand
CGAGCAATGACTCCGACTCCGACTCCGACTCGGTAATGACTCGGCCGACTCGTTTTCAATGACTTGGTTTTGTAAAAAAACATAATTTTTTAGTTTTTAAACATAATTTTGAAGATTTTAAACATAATTTTAAAGATTTTCATTCATGTTTCCAAACACACAACATTATAATATAGATGGAAGACAACATATGATCAAAGTAGGCTCAGTGTTTAATGTGTATGGTTGTGCATTTATGAATTCTATAGTTGTATCTAGTTCTTTGCTTTAGTTGTCTACTGTATTTTTCCTTTGGAATATTACAAACGACTTCAACTAGATGGACTTAAAGCACCATTTAAGCACCAACGATGGATGACTCCAGTGTAGGACCTTCAAGGGGAATCCCTCGAGAAGGGAGTTCCACAAAAGTAGGGACCGATGTTGAAGACATTCTTAGGGATTCAGAATTTCAACAACACATTTTGAGTCTGATCTGATTCTGAGTATGGGTACTTCGGCAAAAGCACAATGCATTAATACAATCATGATCCCAGCGATACATTGCTGTACACGTAATTTCTAACATATTATAGTCATTGTCTGTTTAAATTTTTTCCATATAATGAAGCTAAATGTGTGATGCTCCATGATTTTAAGGGTACATAACATGTACATAAGATCAAATACCACCTTAGCCATCCTTAAACATGAGATTCATAACTAAGTAACAGATAACAAATTAGAGATCGCAACTTCAACAATGGGGCACTGTAATCCTTAGTTGTCCCCTTTCATTACAAGTTTTTCAGAAGACAAGTCACAAAAGTGGCCTTCAAAGGTCTTAACACCAGATAATATTTAAAAAGAATTTTCATCTAAAATGTAAAATCATGAAACTTGCAATGATGGATGTGGATGGTATTCACACATGATGCCTTGCATGTTTACAGCAATAAAGCATAGATTCTTCTCATTTTTCCGTAGGCTTGTTCAGAGAAATGAGGCAAATAGGCAAGTATAATTTATTAATAAGATACATAACAATGCAAGTATTAGCAAGGCACCTACCCTGTATAGTAGGTCATCCTCTGAAAGCTCTTTTAGCAAAAGAAAAAATCTAAGCTCCATTGAGGACAAACATTCAACTACCACTACATTGGCAGAGGACTTCCTAGCAAGAACACACCCTCAATAACTAGTCAATCAATAAACCAGGCCCTCCAAAACACTGAACTAGATCAACTTTTAAACAGAAAGTGATGTTCATGCCTGACTCAGCCGTTTTTTTGCGGGACCCGGCCGAGTCGGCCGAGTCATTGCCTGACTCGGCCGGGTCATTGATGACTCGGCTGACCGAGCCGTTTCAATGGCCGGGTCACAATCCTAGCCTCCGACCCGGATCGACCGGCCGGGTTGTTGGACTCGGCGAGTTTTAAAACACTGATATATATAGACAACCCCAAAACAAAACATAGAGTTATATGAAAAATATATATATATATATTATTGAATTATTATACATGCAAAATTGAAATATAGACCGGTTCATATTTCTTTAGAATTTAGAAATTAAAATATTTACAATTTTACATGATTATGATACAAATCCAATCACACAACTAGTGCATATAACCAAAATACATTTTCAAAGAGCCTCTAAATGGCCTCTAAAATTCAAAAAAAAATCACGCTACAACAAATAACTAGTACAACATATATCAAAATCATTGTCTATCTTGAAATCCTCATCATTAATATCACCCTCTAAACATTGAAATAAGATAGAAAAAGAGTAACATGTCAAATAGAATTTATTTTTTTTAATGATGGTGCATTTTTACTAGGGTCATCATAGAGGAGTTCAACAATCACCACTACCAACATCGAGGTATATAGAGGATTTGGTGTTCTTGATTTAATGTTAATTCCATACACTCATAGATCACAGAATCGAATGGAAACATTGCAATCCCCTAGATTTTGAAATTTTGAAAGCTGTTAAGTGTGCTAGATTTTGGGTGGGATCTAAAATTCTACTTTGTCCATATGAAATCCAATGAGATTGAAGCCACTCTCAGAAACCCTGAAACAATTAATGGCAATGTTAAAAATTAAGTAAAAAGATTTATTTTAAGAATTTAACATTATCATTAATTACATAGCATTAGTAGGGCCTCAACAAATCCACTTCCCAGCATTTGGAATTCCTTCTAACACCGCTTAGTGCCCTTAGTTGCACCCCAAAATACCAAAATCTCTAAGAGCTCCAAACCTGTGACTGATTTGCATGAGAATGAGGAAAAAAACCAATTTTAAGAAACCATGGGCCACTTTTTCACTGTAGATGTTTCTGAATTATGGGACAAGAATAGGGCTCATGTTGAACACATGTCATACATGTGTCATGTCAAGCACAAGAAATTACTTAGACACAAAATTAGCATATGACACCCCCTATGTTTGTGGCACAAGGAACTCGCCTTTGCACGGCAATTAGATTGCTAAAGTCTACAATGGTGTACATACTCTACCCCTCTGGATTTGAATCTGTGACCGCTTAAGAGGAAACACATGCTCTTCACCATTGGGCCCATTCAAATTGTACAAATACTCAATGAATATAGTGTACAGTTTATATCTAAGTTATCGGATCCGACAGCAGGGGGACCAAGATCCCCGGATCTGGATCCGCAGGAATATGGGCGGCAGATCTTGCAATTTGGGAAACGGATCCTCCTCGCCAGAAACAGATCCTGATTCATTTGCCGGAACACGCGGAAGTATAAAAATTAAAGTTTAAACCAAAAGTCTAAACCCACAAAAGTTAAAACTTAAAGCGTATGCCGAAGGAGTTTAGGGTTTTCATTTTTTACTTTAGTAAAAGGTAGTGTGGTCCCTCTTTGTCAGCAGTGCACCCAACATTCAACAAGGGAAACAACATTCGGATTATTCAGAAAGCTACTAGAATATTGGCATTATTCAAGCGTTCAACGTTTGTCGTTATTCATTGTTCACTGTTCATGCGTTCAAGTTATTAAGCTCGACCAAGTCACACCAAGGTATTATTCTTATAACAACCGCAAGGTATATTATATTAAATAGGCGTTTGTCTATTCCGCTGATTTCTTTCCGCCACAATGTTTTTCTCACAACTCGAGTCACCACTCTGTCTCACAATTCACTTGTTCACTAATAACTCGTGATAACTCGTATTTGGGCCAGTGCCAGTTCACTAATAACGGGCGCATCCCCACCTTTAGCCACCCCATCAAACTTATCTATAGCAACGTCAAACTTATCTATAGCCACCTCGTCAAACTTTTTCCACGTAGTTTTCAACTTGTTAAAGTTTTAAACTTTGGCACATGAGTCGTATTTGTCACCTCCCCTTCATATAAGGGCCAAAAGCTCAGTGCTTTGGCTAAATGTTAGGAAATCACCATGGACATGAGCCCCATCTTTGGTGTTGTCATTCTCGATGCCTTTGTGATGGTATATGGATTTGGATTACCAGATGATTGGTTCACATATTACAACACACACACAGTGACAAATTTATAAACCACAGAATTGAATGCAATACCAAAATGGAGGACCCAAAACTTTTTGAAAACTTTGTTTGTCTTAGTATAAGATTTTTCCAAATGATAGAGGAAGTACCTTAGCACTATAATAGTCGGGCCAGTGCTTTCTACAAGCAATGGTCATTGACAGCGTCTTCAGGGAGAACTCAAGGTAGTCAGGCCAGCCTGTATCACCTCCACAAGTTCTACAAAAATACTCAAAACTACTATCTCGTTCCTTTGCCATGAGTAAATTGTTTCATGTCCAAGGTTTCACTATCTTCTACAAAGTCGACTAGCTTCTAGGTTGCCATTTCATCCCTTTCTTTAACTAAACAAATATTTAGGATTTACTTAAGTTAATTAAAGAGCTATCCACCTCAATTTAACTTTGCCAAAGACAGTTAATTAATTGGGCCAGCACTATCAAATATGATTTATTTTTGTTTATCATATATGGGAAAGAATATATATGACTGCAGAACATGGTTGGATCTCTATGTCCTCTTATCTTATTATTAGAAATATTAATAAATGCACCGAGAATTGTTCTACACCATTCAAAAAGATATCCATATTGTAGTGGTGTGTTACGTAATGAAGTGTATTTTAATTTTTATTATTTAATTGTGTATTGATAATTATTATTATATTATAATTTGAATTTTATATGCAAGTAAAGTAACCTATAGACCATTATCATTATGCAACCATCACAGCATGAGCAAAGTAAAGGGGAAATCATCAAAACAAATCCAAAATCTCCTCAATGGCAGTATGTGGAGATTATTGGGAAAAAATTCTCGGAAGTGGTTCATTTAAATGGAAGTGCAATGAATGCCAAGATATCAAAAATGGCTCATATATACTAGAGTGAAGGCTCACTGGTCAAACCAACACGGGTGCAAGTATGCACCGGGCCAAAATACGCAAATGGCAAACCTAGCAATGGTTTGAGTCCTAGAAAAATGAAATTCTATGCATCTTTACAAGACACTGTCGATAGAAAGCTTGCTAAGAGAAAACACCTTGTGCAAAGCTCTACAACTAGGCCTCCATTGCCATTTAGGCCTATTGCCACAACTAATAATAAGCCCACTCTAGGCCTCTTTGAAGCAACGTTCAATAATCAAAGTAGAAGCATAGCCGATGAACATGTAGCCTGTTGCATCTATGCAAAATGGGATAGCATTCAATTTGGTGTGTTCCCCTTATTGGCAACAAATGTTTAAGACAGTTAATGAAACGCCAAAAGGGTACAAAAGCCTTGGACATGAAAAAGTTTGCACTACTCTATTGGCATCTGAGAGCCAATCCGTGGATAGACAACGACAAACAATCCGGGATACATGGGCAGAAACAGGGGTGTCGATCATTTTTTATGGATGGAAAGACCAAAAAATCGTCCATTAATTAATGGTGTTGTAGTATGCCCCCAAGGGGCAATGTTTTTTAAGGTTGTTGATTACAGTAAAATAGAGAAAGATGCATCTTTCATATCCACAATTCTTATTGATGCAATAGAAAGTGTGGGGCCACATAATATTGTCCAAGTCATTACGGACAACGGACAAGTTTGTAAAGTTGCAAGTTTGATTGTGAAAGGTTGATATGATCACATTTTTTGGACTCCATGTGCAGTACATTCATTGAACCTTATGCTTGTCAAGTTTGGTGAGATTGAATGGATTGATGAAATATATGCAGAAGTAGAAGAAACCCAAATGTTCATAACCAATCATTCAATGTCCCAAGCCATATATCGAGGTTTTGCAAATTTGGAGCTACTAAAGGTACTTTTATTTTTTAATCAATATTATTTCAAATTTGTATTGGAAATTCTTAATTTTAATTACAAATTTGTATATAATTTCTCATTTGAGATTTGAATTTTTGTAACTTGTGAGTTGTTGAAACTTGTATAGAAAGTGTGGGGCCACATAATGTTGTCCAAGTCATTACGGACAACGCACAAGTTTGTCAAGTTGCAAGTTTGATTGTGGAGGGTCGATATGATCACATCTTTTGGACTCCATGTGAAGTACATTTATTGAACCTTATGCTTGTCAAGTTTGGTGAGATTGAATGGATTAATGAAATATATGCAAAAGTAGAAGAAATCCAAATGTTCATAATCAATCATTCAATGTCCCAAGCCATATGTTGAGGTTTTGCAAATTTGGAGCTATTGAAGGTACTTTTATTTTTTAATCAATATTATTTCAAATTTGTATTGGAAATTCTTAATTTTAATTACAAACTTAAATACAATTTCTCATTTGAGATTTGAATTTTTAAAATTCACACATTGTTGAAACTCATTTTGCCTCCAAAACTCTTGTCATAAAGAGACATGTGGAGGTGAGACAAACATTACGAGCAATGGTCATGGACCCTCTTTGGGAATCATGGAAGACTTCCACTTCTAATAAAAGGCAAAAAATCAAGTCCATCATCTTAATAATGCATGGTGGGACAAGGTCCAATACTTTTTGCGGTTCACTGAACCAATCTTAACCTTGATCAGGACATTTGACACAGATACACCTTGTTTTGGGGAAGTTTATGAAAACATTGATAGTATGTTGGAGAGGATAAGGGAAATTATTAGGGCAAGTGAAAATGACCCTTTTGAAACATTTTATTATGAAATGAAAGACATAGTTACAAAAAGGTGGAACAAAATGAAAACACCAATACACCTTTTAGCCTATGCATTGCATCCTAAATATTATCATTCCAAAATTTTGTCTTTACCTGGTAGAACAACACCAAACAAAAATTCTGAAGTACAAAAATACAAGATAACTTTGAAGAAAATTTATAGAGATATGAGAGTTGCAATAAAAGTACGCCAAGAATTTGGAGGATTTGTACAATCTACAGGTAGCTTTTCAAATCCGATATCTATGGATAATCAAGGGCATCTTGATCCTATTATTTGGTGGGGCTTCCATAGTGGGAATAGCATTCATCTCTCCACTCTAGCCAACGGGTTGTTATCACAGGTTGCTAGTTCCTCATCAGCTGAGAGGAATTGGAGTACATATCGCTTCATCCATTCAGTGAATCGAAACAAACTAAGAGCAACAAAGGCTAAAGATCTTGTATATGTTGATTCCAACCTCTGCCTTCTATCACATGTTGAACCGAAGTATAAAAAAGGTTCGAGCAAGATGTGGGATGTGGAGCCTGAAATCTTTGACTCGACCCTGACACTGAATGTCATGACTCACCTTAACCTACTTGAGAATATTGTTCCACCACCAGTCCAGCGTACTGATGCAACTTCCTACATCCCACGACCTCCATCATCTATTCATGATGTAGAGTCGCAATATGCAAAAGATAATGTAGATCCATTTGAGGATATGTAAATGTATTTACTATTATCATTTATGATATTATGATCATTTTTGTTGCTTTGAATGAGGAAGGATGCATCATTTCAGTGTTTAAGTCTTCATATTTATAATATATCTAATTGTGTAAGTTCTAAAAGTGTTTGAAGGTTTTAGGGAGTATTTGATTTTGAAACTAAGCGTTTTTTAAAATTTTTAAAAATATTATTATATTTTATTTTTTTGTACTTGACATATCCTTGTCGTATCCAAAACCTGGATTTTCAAAAAACTACCGGATCCATATCCGTATCTTGGCAACTTAGGTTTATATATAGTTGCAACAACTTCCTTATGCATATTTAAAAATTATCATTTTCGTAATTATCTTCATATCAGCATAAGATCCATGTTAACCTCAGATCTCTATCTATGGTAACCCCAAAGCTATTAAGCTTCAAAAAGGATCAAATCCCTTGGAATGTAGAATTTATTATCATTGAAAATGGATTTAGGCTGATTGTAATCTCACTCTATTTAATAGAACTCGGAACTCGGAGCTCACATGGATTACTATATTTGCACTGTAACAATATATCTATGTCAATATCATTTTTTTATACTATTTCTATTTACTTCCAGCTTTGGTATCTATCAATCATAATGGGCCTTACAACTAGTGCCTTTAAGGGCAATTAATTAGTATTAAACAAAATCACTCGTAACCTCTAGATATAGTCACCTCAAGCACCTCCATCCCATCCCTTATATTTGCTAGAGCAAACACCAATATAGCTAATCAAGCCTTGTAATCACCTTAATCTCAATCCAGATTTGACTCTACAGCTTATCTACCTGGAATCAAGCTTCAAAAAGCCTACCCAAACCCGTCCTTTCAGTCCGAAACTTTCCCACGCAGAAGGTCTCACTATGTAAATCATTTTTTACTGCAACAGAACCTGAGTTCACTGCTGTTCTGCACTTTTGTACGGCATTTGGTACCTCATGATAAGTTCAAAAAAGTCAGAATTTTCAGGTCAAACTAATATTTTATAGAGAAGTAGATTTTGCACTTATAAGCATCTTTTTCCTCCTGTCGTTAAACAAACAAAACTCCTCACTGATTTTCAGTTATTTCCACCATCTAACTACCTTTAGAAAAAATTATTGTTCTGAAGTGCTTTCTTCCACATCTACTTTCTTTGTTTCAGGGCTCCCAAAAGGGCATGTATGGCTGAATTGGAATGCTACTCAGTTAATATCAGTGCCCTTGAACAAATCCTTGCCGGTTAGGCTGAAAATCAAACCAGGATCTGCAAAATCCACAACAGACAAACCAGTATCACAGATTTATTTTCACCAGGAAGCAAAGGTCAAAATAACTAAGTTCAACCGCAGCATCAATGGTGAAAAAAACTAGTCTTCGTTACAGCCTTGAGGCACATCTTTCAAGTCTCAGCCATGAGATTATTAACATAGATGAGATCCTAATTATCGTAGCACTGCTCTATATCGGTCACAATTGATCAGTGCACAAGACATTGAGCTGTTCAAGTTTCAAGTCAAGCTTGATATTCCAGAGCAGAATTAGGTACTTAAGATCAAGTTTCCTTCCAGTGTCCTTCCTAGACTTTAAAAAAAATGGAGACATGCCTAACGTGGAATCTTTGGAAAGAGAAAATAATATGGCCATATCCGCTGAAAACAAACTTGGATCTAATAACAGTGCCGAATTCAGTTCCAACAACACCAATGCTTCTGCTGAAAACAAACTTGATCTGATACCAGTGCTAATTTCAATTGCAACAAAACCAATGCTTCTTCCTCACAGCCTTCCACCTTCCATCCAACCCTAATGGACAATGAACCATCTTGATTTGCTGGTCAAGAAAAGTAGAAGAATTATCATAATAAGTATTGTTATTCCACTGAAAAGTGCATACCTCTTCAGGCCAAGAAAGAGACTAAGGCTCTTCACATATGGCAACCTGAACTAAAAGATGCAGAGAATACAGTTGACAATCCAGTTGCTTGAAAACCGCAGCCTATCCAGACAATTTACACCATTCAGCGAGTCCTAAAAGTTACATTCTTCACCCAAATTTGCCAGGTAAAGGGCCAGTTGATCTCTCTAATCATTGATAATGGCAGTGAAGAAAACCCAGTAGCTCAAGTGCTAGTTTCAAGGCAATCTGCAATAATTTTTTAGAACAGGCCCTTTACAAATGCAGTGCAATGAAGTCACGGCAGTTGACTATCTTTAGTTCATTCTTGGGTGTTCTGATTGTTATCACTCAAAATTAACTTCTCAAAAGCTCACCTTAATTGATTCAGAGTCAACAGTTTGAGGATACATTAATGATTGATTCAGCATCAAAAGTTCAAGGTTACATTATAAATTATAATTAATATGGCATCAACAGTTCATGGATATATTATAATTAACACAGCATCAGCAGCTCATGAATACATCAATAATTGATTCGGCATCAATAGTACTTCAACTAGACTTGGCACATGGTCGCAAATCTTTATTCTGAGTTAAGATTGAACATGTTTCTTGCATCAGATCTTCCAAGCATTTTTCTTCGAAGATCACCACATACTCATACTAGAATAGAATATGACATTTTTGGGAGTTTAATATGTTTCCCATGTTTGCATGCAACACACAAAACTTGGTGCTTGCATGGAAAGGAGAGAGCCTCAAAAGGGTATTTTCAAGATTTGTTATTTTGGGAAATTTTCTATTTTTAGAAAATTCATATTTTTAAGTTTTGGGAGGAATCAAAAACATGAAAAAATAGTTCTTTTTTTTTTTTTTCAGACGAAAAATCAGATGTTTTATATATATATAGGAATGCTGTACATAAAACTTTTTGCAGATGATGTGAGTCAAATCCGAGAGGCGGATCGTCATTGAGACAAAGATTTAGTTGCCGAGATCAGTTGCCTAAAATATAGGATCGAATGTGAATCTAGGCTGGCCGGTTGGTGGTTGACCAGATCAAAATAACAGCATGAAACCTGTATATCTTAACTGTGTTAAAGACTCTAATAAACATAAGGCTCGAGCATGGGCAGACAAGCATATAAGGGTGCTAAATCCCCAGAACGTCCATGAGGGACGTGACTCCAAGGAGAATGGAAGCGGTGGGCTTCCGAAAGCTGGAGAAAATTGTGTCGTTCCGCCATAGCCAAATGTGCCAGCAAGCTATTAAGAACAGAGAGCGCCTGGGGGCGGATTGTGAGCTCCACCAATCAAAACCTTGCTGTACAGAGTTGAAAATATTGTGTGGAAAATCCAAGAGGGAGGCGAGATCATGAAAAAATAGTTCAAAAGCATGGTTTCTACATTTTGGAAATCGATCACATTTTTGGATAATTTTTGTGGAGAATAGCATGTGTACCAATTTTGAAGAGAATCAGAGAAGATGAAAAATTAGGGTTTCTATGTTTCGGAAACCAATCACATTGTGGATACTCTTTATGAGGTAGAGAATGTGTGCCAATTTCAGTGAAGATTAGAGATCACGAAAAATTAGATCCAAATTAGGGATTTCTATTTTTAAAGAAATGGTTGGGCGGAATGGTTGTTGTCTCCCCCACCCAGATTCAATTCCCTGAGAGTGACATGATGATGAGAAAATATTGTTGTAATGGCTACATGCCTATGAATATTATTGTATTGACCCTCACTATTGCCCTCGGGCTGAGAGGGGATGATTTCCCTTGAAAAAAAAAAACCTAACATTTCATATAAGTTAATAGTATATATATTTTAAATTATACTCACTATTCATATCAGATTCTATGTTATAGAATATAACCACAAGTGCATAAATGAGCAATTTGAGGTGCTTATTAGGCGATTCAAGGTGGCTAGCCAATGAAGGCAAGTCTCTCTCTGATTGCCCTTCGAGTTGTGGCAACCTATACCCTGTGACCATTTCAAAGAACGAATTTTAGTGTTGCAGAGAACCTTTAAATCTCATCAACCAAACCAGTAAACCATAACTTTGAATAGGGAATTTCTTTAATTCTAACAAGGAATTTCAGCAAATTACCAAGCGAATTTAGTTCCAATACTAATGGAAACGATATTCTTTCTATTCAACCGAATTTAATGGGTGAATTTAAACAAGTTTGTTCGCCATTCCTCAAAATTCTGCTAGTTTCAAACTTAATGATGGAATGTTGCCGAACACACTGACTTAGCCTCAAGAAGACCTAAAGAAGAACACTGGCATGTCTGCAATGCTACAATATATCCAAGACATGAATAACTACATGATTTCCTTCGACAGGAAAACAGTTACGAATGCAGCCCCTGAATCCTCCTTTCCACCTCTACCCAAACCCCCTTCTCAACCTTTACGTTTGAATGCTTCATTATCTTGCTTGGGGTGTAACTTTTGTTATGAGATTCATGATATGGACCCCTCTGAAGTTTTTATGCTGACGAAAGGACATTTACAAGGTAAAAAACATATGCAAACCATAGCAGCCCTTGATTTGACTGAAAACAATAAGAAAGTCATTGTTGTTTCAAGAAGAAATCGAATTTTCACACCCAAAACATGTCAAACCTACCCCAAAAGACAGCACAAATGTTGCTGTTCAAATTAGGATTGCAACCATCTCTTCTGAGGCTGGAAATTTTTCCATGTGCACCCAAAAACACTAAGCTGATAGTGTTGTACACTTCCTTCCCGGCGCCTAACTTCCCTTTCTAAGATAAATTAAGATGTAGTCATTTCTCTCTTGCCAGTGATTTTGAACCAACTATCAATTTAGTTAAATGCACATCCTCTCCGACAACTTCTAAGCTTTTGACTTTTGGCCCTTCACAATCAATATCACTGAAATTTCCCTTGCAGAACACTTTTCTCTAGTTATTACATTTCATATGTTATAACTTTTTTATGGGATTGACATTTGCATTCCCATAGTGTTTGATACCATTGTACTTAGCAATCCCATTGACCTATTTGAGATTGTTTGTTCAATATTAATAAAATTCTTCTACCCTATCTTATCTCCTTCAAAACACAACTTAGAAGTTATTCTCAATTGGTTTGGGACATCATTGAGAATTTATTCCTCTTTAATTTAACTCACATCGGTGGAAATCTAAAACACATTTTTCAATAAGCTTTCAACTTATGTTGCAGTGGCTGATAAGCAAATGCTAAAACATCAACTAAATAGCTTTGTAGTTTCCTTGTATACACTGCATGTCCTCAACAATGATGAATCTTAGCAAGAATCTCAAGATCATGAAGAAATTTGTTGTTTTCTTTAAATAAGGAGCAAATCGATGATAATATCATCCTTCTTAAAAATAACAAATATCATAAGGGCTTGATTCCTTTGGAAAATTTGGTTTCCCTAAGTGATGTTGATAGCAGAGACTACTTTACCGAAGAAACTTCTGAGGAACGAGAAACTAGTCTTGTAACTATAGAATCACAAAAGGAACCAAAAGCCTTGTACATAGTTGCTAACTGCTCTGAAAAAGAGGAGGATAAATTTATACATCTTCTCTAATATTCAAGAATGTTTTTGCTTGGTCATATGCTGACTTGCATGGTTTTGATCTGGACATTATCCAACAAGCCATACTTATCAAAAGGTATGCCATGCCGATTACATAGAGACATTGTCCTGTCAACCCTACTTTGGAGGCTACTATTCAAAAGGGAATAAATAAAACTTTAGATGCACATATCATTTTTCCTCTCCAATATTCTAGTGGGTTGCCAATTTGGTACCTGACCATATGAAGGATGGGAATATTAGACATCGTGTCAATATTTGTGCCCTTAATCAAGCTAGCATAATAGAAAATGTCCTTCTCCCCAACAAGTAATTAATCTTGCAATAAGTCCTAGGTTCTCAAATAATGCCCTGGCCACATGCCTTTTCTGATTACAACCAGAAAAAGGTTAACCACAAGGACCATTCTAAGACTACTTTTACTACAAGGTGGGGCCATCTTTGTTCATGACCCTATGCATTTTGGCCTACTCTATGCAGGTATAGAGCAATGCACATAGCATTTGACGGTCTGATATGAATTATTGTGCAGATCTATCTCAATGATTTAAACATCCACTCTAAACATCAACAAGGCCATCTTGACCACACTCAGCGAATTTGTATCTACTACATATAAATGGTACCAAAGATTATAGATCTACTCACCGCAAGCTCTGGACTAGACACTTATTTTACTTTATGGATCTTCTTTTCATATAGAAGCAGTTGCTTTAGTGTTCCCTCTTTGTATGGACATCATTTGTACCTAAGGCTCCCATTGACCCACTTTAGCGGTCATTCATCAAACATTAATACAATTATATTATATTATCTTAAAAATCCGAATGAATTTATGTTCCACCAAGTTTCCTAGAGATGGAAGACGCACAAACGGGGTGTGCAGGAGCACCCCCAAATTTTAGGAAAATTTAGGGGGGATGAGGGCACATCAAGGTTCCTAGCTTAAGGGTCCCTACTCTAAAATCATAAAAATAATGATAATGATGATAAAATATTAAAATCCCAACAATAAGAATTCATCCCATCCAAATTCATCATTATGCAATCCAATGGAAGTGTTATAGTCTTGCCAATACTAAAATCTTGAAAAATGTTAAGTTTCTTGAATTTTAAATGGGATATGAATTTTCTACTTTCTCCATGTGAAGTTCAACGAGGTTGGAACCACTCTCAAACATCCTAAAACAATTAATGGTAATGTTTTTAAAATTTAAGTAAAAGGATTGAAAAGGTAAGATAAAGGAGAAGGTGACTTCCACGTATCTTACCTTTGGATAGAAAAGCTAAGATAAAGGAGGATATCGCTCTTACTTATCTTAAGAATTTAATATTACCATTAATTACCAAAGCCAAAAACTCCATAAAGCTCTAACCCTCGTCTTTGTTCTATCTTCATTGGTTTTTGGACAAAAAAACTAGGGGAGGAGGGCGCTTAGACACTCCCTTTTGGGGGAACGCATCCTCGTAATGGGGAAATGTTTCCCCATGTGTTTCCCCCAGAGGGGGTAGTGAGGAAATGTTTCACAGGGCGCACCCCCCTTGTTTAGAGAGCGTGGAAAACGAAGGGGTGAAACCCCCACCCTGGGGGACACATCCCCATGGAACACTATAATAAATATGTATATGGCGTTACATCCAAAAAACTTCTTGATTGTGTTCTTTCAAATTCAATCATAAGCATTGACCCAAAGGGGGCACATCCCATTCATGATCTACATGTTCCTTTCTCAAAGAAGGAATTCCAATCTCTTACGGGCAACATGTTAAAAATGTAGTGAAGGAAGGTCTTCTGGCTTGAGCCTTAACTAGTAAAGACCTCGAATTGTCTTTCTCTAGCATGAATGTGAATTCATGACATAGACTTCAGTGTGATGAGTTGATTTCCAGTTCACTAGAACGATCATCAGTAGATTGTGTGCATAGTGTTGGAGCTTCAGTTCGTTGGAGTCACTTCAGTTAGACTACAGGATGAGATGGCAAAGACAAGTCCAACTAGGATGAGTTAAAACTGCAATGACAAGTTTAGTTAGGTTGAGTTAAGACTTTAGAGACAAGTGAAGAGAGGACAAATCAAGTCCTCAATTAACTCAGTTCACAATTAGAGAAAACCAAGGAGCAACTCAAGCCAATTGAGAGCTATTCCAAGTGTAACTGCGACTTGCTCCAGATAACTGGCAAAAGGAACTCATTGCACTTGTGTGAACACAAATTCGAACTTGGCCTCTTTGCATGAATCAAAGATTGATTAAGGGAAGAGAAGGGAAAAGGCGCAGATGGATGATTCTTTATTGTTGGCAGGGCGCATTGGTTGAGGAGCGAAGATCGGGAATTCAAAGAGCAAAATTCAAGCCTAATTTTAGCATGAAACAATTGTGTGTGCAAGCTAAGATCAAGAGGAAGGACTGAAAGCATCTTCTCAAGGCTAAGAGCAATGGTCTAAGAACAGGAATAGAGCAATTGTGGAGCCAAGATTAATCTCTCAAAGGCTATTTGTTGGCTACAGTAGCAAGATATTGAATTTGTAAAAGATCCATTTGCCCAAAGAACAATCAATAAAAAGCCCACAACAAAGAAAGCACGTTTTCCCAATTGGGTTTCTTGGGTAAAACACTGGTGTCAAATTTATGTATGTGCATGTGTTTTTTGAGCTCAAGTATTTTTCGTTACGTGTTAAGAAACTTTGTATCTTGGTGAAAGTTAAACTTGGTTTCAATTTCAATTGCCTTGATTTTCAGTAAATTCATATAAGTAGTTGCAAAGTTTAAAGAAAACTAACATGGTAGCAAAGCCATGCTTTGTATAAAAACCAACACCAAGATTGTTCAGTCAATGAAGAGCATAGTTCAGTCAGTGGGCTTACACTAGAGTTTGAAGAGCAATATTTTGGATAGTAGTATGTCATTCCAAGGACTAAGCGCAGATCACTATTTAGAGGGAGCCTCTTATTTTTGCTCATGGAAGGAGCGGGCTTCAGTGGTGTAGGAAGATATGGGATGCTAGAATTTGCGAAGAACCCACAAACTGTGCTTACAGATGCCCAACAATTGATCTAGCATAACAAGAATGACACCAAGGCCAGGAGGATCATTCTTGAGGGGGTCAAAGACCACATTATCCCTCATCTCCATGGGAAGATGACAACAAATGATATGTGGAAAGCCATCATGGATTTGTATCAAGGATCCAATGATGCCAGGAAGCTCGCCTTAAAGGACAAGCTAAGAAATATCTAGATGTGCAAAGGAGAGCCCATCATTACAAAACTTTCCAAGTTCACCCAGGTTTGGGATGAGCTCACTAGAGTGAGTGAGACTATTGCAAACAAAGACCTTGTGAGTCTTGCGCTACTGGGACTTCATAAGTCCTGGGAGAATTTTGAAGATGCAGTCAGTGGCAGAGAGAATCTTCCCAACTAAGAAAGGTTGCAGGGAGACTGCGTCCAAAAGAAATTTGGAGGGGGGCAAGAGCTAGAGTTTCAGTGAAGATAGAGAACAAGGAGAACTTTGCCTTGGCAAGCAAGGTCAAGGGAAAGAAGAGCAAAGGCACGGTTGAGTCTAGACAAAAGGGCGAGGTGAAGAAGAAATATCTTAGCAAGATCAAATGCTTCTCTTGCCACCCGTTTGGACATTATGCCACTAAGAGTCATAACTGGAGGAAGAGGTCTAATAAGGATCATGTGGCAACATCAGTAGAGGCAGAAGACTTTAATCCTTAGTTTGAGAAGGATTCCTCGTTGATAACTTGCATGGCCAGCTCAGTGAGCAGCAGCGTGTGGTACATTGATTCTAGAGCATCCTTTCACATGACTAGGAACAAAGAATATTTTAGCCAGTTGAAGGAGAAGGACATGCAATTTCACACTGAACTAGGAGATGATGGTAGGTACTTGATGTCCTCTATGTTCCAAGCCTTCAAAAAAACCTTGCTTTTGTTTCCACCCTAGAGGACAAGGGTTATGATGCCATTTTTAGCAGAGGAAAGGCCTACCTCAAGCACTTAGAATTTGGAGCCATGGAGCAGAATGGTGTGAGGATGAAGAACTTTTATAAGTTGCAGGTTGAGACAGACACAACCTTGAACAACAAGGCAAGATGTGAGCATGGAAGAGACGTGGGTGAGCTTTGGCACAGACGCATGGGGCATTTGCATCATGCAGCATTGAAGATTTTTCAGCAGATAGCCATAGGGCTACCATAGTGCACTATAGACCAACATGAAGCGTGCAAGGGTTGCACACTTGGCAAGTATGACAAATCATCTTTTCAAGGTTGAGACAGCAAAGCCAAAGGGATTTTGGAGGTGGTACATTCAAAAGTATGTGGGACCTTCTCTTCTTCATCCCTCATGAGACATAGGAACCATGTCACCTTCATAGATAACTATTCTAGGAAAGCATGGATCTTCTTTATGAAGGAGGAGGAGGTCTTCTCCAAGTTCATGGAGTTTAAGGCCTTAGTAGAAAACCAGACTAGGAAGAAGATCAAAGCATTGAGAAGTGACAATGGCAGCAAGTATGTATCCAATGCTTTTAGGGATGTGTGTGCCAAGGAGGGTATTACGAGAGAGCTTACAACACCCCATAACACTCAGCAAAATGGGGTGGCTGATAGGAAGAACCGTAGCATAGTTGGCGCGGCCAAGGCCATGTTGCATGTGTTGAGATTTCTAGGGCACAAGTTAGAAACAAATTTTTTTCCACAAATAACTACTTCCAATGATTCAGTGAGCATTAATTTCACATTTTATTCATCCAATATCATTAAGAAGTTATATAGAAGAAAATTCAACCATTAGAACATGAAAGAGCAATAGAGAAATAACCATGAGACGAGACAGAATTAGGCCTGAGGCCAAGGCAAAACCCACAAGAGGAAAACCCAGAAAAGTCTTTCCTTGTGAGAGAGAGAAAGTTCATAATTCATCAATATATAAGAAATAATAGCTAAACCAGTAACCAAGAACAAGACAAATGCCAAGCCAAATCCCATAGCTTTCCTTTGGATTTTCGGCCCTCTCCTTCTACTCCCAACTTCACTGGATCAGAGATGAACCAGACAAATTCAATATGTTGAAATGAGGAGGAAGGCTCTCCTTTATATAGATTTCAAAGGGGGGTCAAATGGGTGCCTCTAGGGGGACCAACCGACTTAAAATAATAGGAGGCTTACTTGAATTATTGGAGGCAAAAACAAAAAAAATTATATTTTTCCACATGATGAAAATATTGACCATGGCTACCATATTTCCAGCACTCCCTCTCTTAGCCAGGGAAGTACTTTCCATTCTCTCTCTCAAGATCAATCTCCCCAACCAATCCATAGGTCTCCCATCCCACAGCCTGAGGGAGAGATCACAAGTGCAAGTCCCTCTATCTGTCAAGATCAATCTCCCCGACCAATTCATAGGTCTCTTGGCACACAGCCTAAGGGAGAGATCATCAGTCTCATCACAAGGAAAGATAGCATCAAACATGTCCCATCAATCAATATCGTTCACGAGGCCACATATGCACAGGGCCCATCTCCCTAACCAATCCATAGGTCTCACAGCACACAACCTAAAGAAGGAATCACCATCTCTATGCATCTCCCCGCCACAAGGTCTCACAACAAACAACCTAAGGGAGGAATCACCATCTCAATGCATCTCCCCAACCACAATGGTCTCACAACACACAACCTAAGGGAGGAATCACCATCAATGCATCTCCCCAACCACAAGGTCTCACAACACACAACCTAAGGGAGGAATGACAGATTGAATGCCTCATAACCAAGCTCCCCGACCAAACTCATTGGTCTCCTGACATAGCCTAAGGGAGTGACAATATTCCCAACCAATCCATAGGTCTCCTGGCACACAACGTAAGGAAGATTCATGATGTTGTATAATCAATGCTCCCTCTCTAACAAGATTCTCAGTCATTCCAAGCTTCTCACATAAACATCTACAACCTGCTCAACAACAAAAATGTAGTCATGGCAGATTTCAACAAATTCTAGTAACATCATTCAATTATTCATTTAGCTTCAATTGAGGCTTCTCACAGAATCAATCAACAACAACAATGGTTGAATTCAATAAACAACAAGTGGCTTCTCACAGAAGCAAGCGTCAATACGATGGTCGAATCCAATAGACAATAAGTGGCTTCTCACAAAAGCAAATATCAACAACAATAGTCAAATCTAGCAAACAATAAGTGGCTTCTCACAGAAGCAAATATCAGCAACCAACCATCCAGCACAAGAGCTACCAACTTCACAAATCAACTACATTTCCAACTTCAATCTGCGACATACAACAGGACCATCCATGTTGTTCAAACCAATACAGTATCCAAAATACATCCAGTACAAATACAGTTAGCAATTCCATGCATCAAGTGGTTCAACGTGCCAATCATCAAATCAACAGTAGAGTCTCACAACTTCTTCGAATTTTCCTCAAGTGTCCAAGGACTCAGTGCATTATGTCACAACTTCAGTAGGGATTTCACCAAAGGTTCGTAGAAAAACACATCATCAATACATAGTAGAAAAGTCACAGGCTCTTCTTTAGCAAATTTGGATCAGTATTAATCTTCAAAGACTACAAACATTTGGCTTCTTTACATCATGGATCAAAACATGCTTCAATTAAGTTGACCATGTCTGCTCCCTCTAAGTCCAAAGCCCATCCTATCATGAGGCTTCTTGTCACTATGTTCTTCCATATTTTCAGTGATGATATAGCCTTGCCAGTGTTTATTATGTCCCTGCAATCCTTGCTAGGAGGCCATGGAAGAACAAATACAACCAAGCAAAATATACAAAGACAAGAGACTCATAATAAAACAACAATAGAAACAATCAAGAAAGTACTTATCTCTTGAGAATGTGTTAGCACCCTCTTGATCTTAACTTTTCCAAATCTAGTCAACTTCATCCACATCATCAAGGAATCATCAACAAGGAGTCCACTTCATCAAGTCGTCCACATCATCATCACATCATCATGGAATCCACATCGCCAAGGAATTAACTTCATTCATATCATTGTCAAGGAGTCTACATTATCATCAACATGAGTCTACATCATCATCAAGAAGCCCACATCATCCACATCAATAAGGTTTCTTTGGACATTATCAATTCTAGGATATAAGCCTTAGATTTTCTTCTCCAAACCCTACCTAGGGTTTACAAACCATAAGCAATCCAATGTCAATAATGATTAAAACAATAAAAGAAATACAAGATACTTATCTTTTGTGATCATGACGGTTCCCTCTTGATCTTTAGTCATGCAAATCAACCTCACCATAACATATCAAATCTTCTAGAGGCTAACGGTTATTCTTCTATGTGAAAGCAATTAATCAAGGCTTTCTTTTCCAACCCTTTTGGTCTAGATAAGGCTAAGGTTTACAAAGCCAATTCATAAAATCCATAATAGACTTCAAATCTAGAGGTCATATCATATCAATCTGCCATCTTCATGAGGTAGGATGCTTTCTCATAATATTATTACACAGTGCATCTCTCTTTCCAAAACGTCTAGATGTCATCATTTTTTGATCTTGAATATCTGGAAAGAACCTTGTACTGCAAATGTCAACTTCAGAATCAAGGAAGAACTTGGCCTCTCTAGTAATAGGTGCACCAATATCTTATGTCAACCATACAATTTCATTTGGTTTAGAAAGGATTATAACATCTTTTACATAGGTCCATACAAGACTCTTCATCATCACTTGGTCAAAACAATTTGCGGGCTAATCAAAGATTTGGTTATCCATTTGATGAGGTAGTCGATCCAATATAGAGACTTAATTTTGTGCTTAAAATCTTTAATCTTGAAGATCGTCCTTCACCCTATCCTTCATCAATAGTCCAGAGGTGTCTGACTTGCAATGACCAAATATAGAGACAATTTCAATTTATATTTCAGAAAATTCTTTTAGATACTAACATGTCACTGCAATATTATTGATACATTACAGTCACATCAGAGGAGACCTGAACTTGTACCAAAAAGAGTTTCGGTCTTGCATTATCTTTACCATAGACTTAGATCAAGCTTCTATTTCTTAGAGATATACTATATGACACAGGAACTTGCTCTCTATATTGCTTTGATTAGCTTCTTAAAGACTTCGACTTAATGATTCCTTATGCCTAGGATTTTCGGCCTTCTTTGAATAGTTTGGTCCTAGTCAAGAGACATAATAGGAGACCCTTTTTTAAAGGCCTCAAAGTCACAATTTTTCTTACTATGATCTTCAATTTTCCTTTTGAACCAAGTGACACAGTCTTGAATCATGGGAGAGTCGGCTCCTTTGCTTATAGATCAATCAAGTCAGCCTTATTTGCAATGAAGGTTTCGATCTTTTATGTATAGAACCTTAACATCAATTGAAGAATTCGGCTTCCATAGAGATGACCTAGACTTGAATGTTCTGAGAGATTCGGTAGCTTTGAACGAGTCAATACAATCACAGAACAATGACAGATATAAACTTTGAATCGATCAAAGGAACTTGGATTCATCACAGAGATATCCAACCTCAGGGTGCGTATGGATTTGACACTTCAAGCTAATCATTTTTTTTGGTGGGAGCTCGGATTTTAGACTTTGGCTATATCATTGTGTTTAGGATCTGACTTCATACCATACAAAGACACTTGTAGACCACGCCATAAAGAAGCTCTCATGATCGGATCATAATTGCTATTGCAATAAGTTGGATCATAAAGCTCGGATCCACAAAGAGAGCTAAGACAGAATTTGCATGCCTTACCTTAGAGGGAATTTGTGATATGGCACAGACTTCATGACTTTGTGATATAAGTACCATGTTCCCACAACTTTACGTACATACAATGCCTCAAACTTGCTTCAGGTTCGTAATGTCACAGACATATAATTTAGAAGCCATAGATCAAAATTTTTAGGATGCCTTAGCGCTCGCAATTTTTCACAAGAGATACAATGAATGCCACATTGCATGAATCACCACAGAGAAGCTCGCATGGTCCACAGGTGTAACAAAATTACATAATAGAAGCTCACATAGGGTGCCATGGGTGATCACATAAGATGTCGCAAGACTGACATATTTTCCATAGTGATTTTGCCACAGAACTTCTCATATTTTTCAAAGTAACTTGATGCCACAGAGATACCAAAAAGGTGCCACAGAGCTCGCATTGCTCTCAGATTTTTACTCACTCATTGATTAGGTTCAGACTTTCATTGGAGAATAGTGCTAGTTCATATGATCAATAAACATACAACCACTGAGAAGGGGTATAGGAGAATAGCAGCTCACATAATATAATATAAATGACACAGAAAAGCTCGCATATGAGGAGTCACAGAGCTTGCAAGTAGCATGCACGATTTACAAAGAATAATACCATAGTTCTTCATAGGAGGTTCACACAATATCACTGAGATGCTCTCAACCAAGAATAAGCTCGCATATATTCACAGAGAGGCTTGCATGAATAGAAAACATTGTTACATACCTCGGATGAACTTCGGTCCTATCACTATTGTCATTACATGTTCAGACCTTTGATTTCAGGGGTATTACAGAATCGCCCTTCTTCACATTGATTTGAATGCTCAGAACTTGCCATAAATTCAACTAGACCTTTAGCAATTCGTCCTTCTCTTCAAACTGCTCTTCAACGTGGCTCCCATACCATGTTGAGATTTCTAGGGCACAAGCTAGAAACAAATTTTCTTCCACAAATAACTACTTCCAATGATTCGGTTAGCATTAATTTCACACCTCAATCATGCAACAACATTAAGCAATTATACATAAGAAAATTCAACCATTAGAACATGAAAGAGCAGCAAAGAAATAACCATGAAACCATGACACAAGATACAAAGAAATTAGGTCTGAGGTCAAGGCAAAACCCACAAGGGGGAAACCCAAAAAAATATTTCCTTATGAGAGAGAGAGAGTTCATAATTCATCAATACATCAGAAATAATAGCAAAACCAGTAACCAAGAACAAGACAAATGCCAAGCCAAATTCCATAGCCCTCCTTCAGATTTTCGGCTCTCTCCTTTTCCTCCCAACTTTGTTTGATCAAAGATGAACAAGACAAATTCGATGTGCTGAAATGAGAAGGATCTCCATTATATATACTTCAAAGGGGGGTCAAATAGGTGCCTCTTGGGGTCCCAACCAACCTAAAATAACAAGAGGCCACTTGAATTATTGGAGGCAAAAATTAATCTTTTTCCACATGATGAAATTACCGACCATGGCTACCATATTTCCAACAACATGACCAAGGGTTGCCCATGTTATTGTGGGCATAGGCATGCAACAATGTAGTATTTTTGCAGAACTTTGAATCCACACAAGGTGCTTGTTCAAGTTACACCGGAGGAGGCTTTCACAAACAAAAACCCTAATGTTTCTCACTTTTGCATCTTTGTAACAAGAGTTTACTGCCATGTGCCCAAAGAGAGCAGGAACAAATTGGAGCCCATAGTCGATAAGGGAATTTTCGTGGGTTACTTTGAGACTCCTCAGGCATACAAGGTGTACGTACCATCACTCAAGAAGACAATTATCAGGCGGGACATGAGGTTTGCGAAGAACAAATCTCTAAGGGAGTCCTTCGAGCGAGAACAATTTAGAGTGCCTAAGGAGGAGCTTCTCGCTCCCAAGCACGAGCCTAAGCCAATACCAAACACTGAGTCTCAGCCAGGTGGCAAGCAAGTTGTACAACAAGACGACAACGACTCATTATAGGATGAGGAGGAGAGACCAGGACAAGTGGAGGCAACCACTCAGTCAGTGACTCCCAACACAGGGAGGAAGGGAGTCAAGCAGATCAAGAGGTTGATTCAAGTGGCCCAGGAGCGAGTTGAGACTCCCAGCCCTACATTCAGGCAGAGCAAGCAGCCACAAAAGTACACTAGGTACATGGCGTTGATGACTAAGTTGTTATACTAAGAGCCCTCTTGTTACGAGGAGACAACCTCTCAACAGGTTTGGTAGGATGCCATGGTGGAGAAATATTCCTCCATCATGAAGAACAATGTCTAGGAGATCCAAAGGGAAAATCAATGGTAGGCTCACGTTGGAGGTACAAAGTGAAGCATGAAGCAAACGGGAGTGTGGATTAGTACAAGGCCACTTTTGTGGCCAAGGGCTTCTCATGAGCTGAGGGCATTGACTATGAGGAGACGTTTGCTCCAGTGGCTCATTATTCATCCACCAGGGCGATTATCACACTTGCAACTCAAATGGGTTGGGAGATACACTAGAGGGACATGAAGACAGCATTCCTCAACAAGGTGGTTAGGAGGAGACTTATATGGAGCAGCCAGAGGGATTTGAGACTTTCAACAAAGACACTCATGTTTGTTTGTTGAAGAGAGCTCTTTATGGGCTCAAGTAGGCATAGAGAGCTTGGTACACTGGTATTGACAGCTACCTTCAATGATTGGGCTTCACTCAGAGTGAGGCAGATGCCAACCTATATCACATCACGGTTGGAGTGCTTTCACTCATTCTAGTGCTCTAGGTTGACGATCTTATCTTGACTGGAGCAAACAACTTAAAATTCAGGACTACAAGGCATATCTTGCAAGAGAGTTTGAGATAAAGGATATAGAGCTTACGCATTATTTCCTTGGGTTGGAGGTATGGCAAGGTGATGGGAAAATCTTCTCGAGGCAGGGGAAGTACACTACAGAGATTCTCAAGATGTTTTATAAGCAAGATTGCAATCCCGTGACCATGCCACTAGTCACAAACTGGAGGAAGGTGGACGCTAGTAGAGTAGAGTGAGTAGATGCCACATTGTACAAGCATCTCATTGGGTCATCGATGTACTTAGTTAACACACGGCCTGACATATGTTTTGCAATGAACCAGTTGAGCCAATTCATGATGAAACCTACCAAAGTTCACTGGTTTGCTACCAAGCATGTCTTGAGGTATCTCAAAGGCATGGCAAATTATGGGTTATGGTACAGACAAGTTGATGCAACGAGGCTTGAAGGCTTCATAGCAATGTTGTTAAAATCGCAATATTATCATTTTTTTGCGATTTTTTCAACAAAAAATAAATCCGCGAGTAGTACTCAGAGTTTTTTTTATAAGCGATTTTTTCGAAGAAAAAAATATATTAATATTATTAAAAAAAAAAAAAAAAAAAAAAAAAAAAAAAAAAAAAAAAAAAAAAAAAAAAAAAAAAAAAAAAAAAAAATTTAATTAATTATTAAAAAAAATAATAAAAAAATAAAATATTAATAATAAAATAAAAATAAAATAAATAAAATAAAACGCGATTTTTTGGGCCAGTAAGTAAACAACAACAACCAACAAAATATAAAAAATAAAATAAAATAAATAGATAAATTTCTTTTTGAGGAGGAGGTGACCCAAGCTACCCATGTCACAAGTAGAGGACGTGGTCTACCTCCTGTAGCTCCTAGTTCTTCAACTTCTAGAGCACAGCAGACTCCATAGTCTACTGCGGCCTGCCAACTCCACCGACATCTACATCTAGAGGGGCAAAGGAAATCAATAGTATTAGACTTTAGTTATTTGGTTCATTTCATTGTATATGACATTATGACTCATGATATGAGATACATTATTATATTTTTTGTTGATATTTTGAGGTTGAGTTGGGACTTAGGAGTCAGGGCTTACTATTCAGGACATAATTCATTGTTATGTGTGATTTTAGCACTAGAAATAATATTAAACATCTTATATATTAGTTCTTTTATCATATTTATGTGTCAGTGTATTTATTTTATGTTGTAGATGGTTTCGATATTAAAAAAAATTGAAAAATTTGAATATTTTTGTACCAAACGTTTTTTTCCCGATTATTACCAATTTTTTCCTGATTATTACGATTTTTTCCTCGCACCGATATTATCCCGATAACGATTAGTGCAACATTGCTTCACAGATGCAAATTGGGTAGGAAGCTCCACAGATCGAAAGAGTACTTTAGGTTGCGTCTTCAGCATTGAATCAACAATTATTTCCTGGTTCAGCAAGAAGTAGAGATTAGTTGCTCTCAGTTTAGCAGAGGGCAAATACATGGTTGCCAGCTTGGCAGCATGTGAAGCCATTAGGATGACGAAGTTGCTTGTGGGTCTTTTCAGGCAGGTGTTGTAGCCTGTCGTGATTTACTGTAACAATCAAAGTTGCATTAAGCTCTCTGAGAATCCAATTTTTCATGACCGCTCCAAGCACATCGAGATCAAGTACCATCATCTCAGAGACTGTGTGTAGAAAGGGATAGTAAAGCTACCATACATTCCCATAGATAAGCAGGTTCCAAATATCTTGACTAAGGCCTTAGTCAAAAGCGAGTTCGTGTTTTTCAGAGATAAGTTGGGAGTTGTACAAAATTTCTTCCTTGCTAAGAGGGAGTTGTTGACGAATGTAACTATCGTCGATCTTCATAATTGTATTTGAGTTATGATATAATGTATTTGTCAAAAGAAAGAAAAAAGAATTTTATTATTAAAGAAAATGACTTATTAAAGCATAAGTTTCATGCTTGGGTCAATGGTTTATAGGTCAGAGCATCCATTGTAGGCTTCTAGGGTTTATGTCAAGTGTCTTTGTCCATGTCATAATGTAATTGACTCTCCTTGGGCATTGCCAATCAAGAAACAAATTTATTTTGATGTAAATTAGGTCTTCTGGACCTCCTCCGCCAAGTCGGCCTAAAACTAGACAAGTCGGCCTAAGTAAGGGGCAAAAACTCCTATATAAAGGTAGCAACTCAAACTCATTTGACACACGCACTAATCAAGTTCGATCTGCAATGTTTGGGACAAGAAAAAGGCAAAATTCAAGGGAAGAAGAGGAAAGGACTAACGAAGGAGAAGGAGGTCTCTATCAAGCACAAGAAGTCAAAATTCTCTCTCTCTCTCTCTCTCTCTCTCTCTCTCTCTCTCTCGTTGGAAATTGGGAGGGGCCAAAATATAAGTGTTGAAGCTGGGCCGAAATTTTTTGGATTGTTGTTGGGTTGTAGCTGCTAGACAACAAGAGACTATTGAAGGTTGTTGAATTATATTGGAAGGCTAACTTGGTGGAGGAGGAAGGTCCTTTGGTCTAGGGTCTTGGTCTATCTCAACTTGAATTTGCTAGTGGAAGAGTTTGACTGGGTTTTCCCCTATAGAGGGGCTTTAGCCCTCGCTGAGTGCTTACACCTGGTGTCATTCATCTTCGTGTTTTGTTTTGATGATTGCAAGATGAAACAAAGATAAAAGAAGAATATAAGAAAGTTAATGACACAAAGATATCACAAGTAATTCTCAACATAAGAAAATATTTTTTCCTTTTTGATTTTCTAACATGGTATCAAAGCTAAGGTGAAGAAAAAAGAAAAAGGCAAAATAAAGATCTATTGAAAAGAGAGATATAAGAAAAGGGTTCCAAGCAAGGTCACAAGGAGTACAAGATAGCAATATGACAAACTCAATGAAAGGAGAAAACAAACTAGAAGGAGCCTCCAACTACAAGGCATGGAAAAAGAGGATAGATCTTATCCTCGCAAAGCACAAAGTTTTGAAGCTTGTACAAAGAAAAGTCAAAAAACCTATAGATGAAGCAAAAAAAGAGAAGTTTAGAGAAACCGAAATCTTGGCCATGAATCTAATAGTAGATGGACTAAAGGACAACCTAATTCCATACATATCCAACATAGACTTCGCTCAAGAAATGTATGAGGCTCTCCCCCAATTATTCACCATCAAGAACATTGGTCAAATAGCAAGCCTCAAGAATGAACTAAAGACAATAAAGATGACAAGAGACGATATTGTGTCATCATACTTTGTAAGGATATCTAGAATAAGAGATGAACTCCAAGCAATAGATGTTGTACCAAAAAAGGAGCTCATAATTGTTGCTCTTCTAGGACTACCAAAATCTTAGAGTGCTTTTGCATCAAGAATTAGCAGTTGGAAAGATACTCCAACATTCAAACAAATGTGGAATGCATGTACGCAAGAAGAAGCCTGAATATCATTAGTAAACAACAAGAAGGAGTATGAAGAAGAAAACACCTCTAATGCTTATTTTGCTCATCACAAGAAGAAGGGGACCTTCAAGAAGTTCAAAGGACCAAAGAAAAAAGTTGACCTATCCATTGTTGAATGCTACAGCTGTCATAAGATGGATCATTACAAAAATCAATGTCCTAAGAATCCAAGGAATAAGAAGAGAGATAGGGAACAAGCATATATTACCGATGAAGCTCCACCTAAGAAGAACAAGACTGAAAAATCGGAAGTCAAAGACTTATACTACTAAGTCCTCTCCTACATATCCTTCTTAGTCCTGTATTGTTTTCATTTATGTTTTGATTCCTAGAATTTGTAGATCTAACATGTCTTGTTAGAACATTTTTGAATTATTTTGGGTAAGTTGTATGTATCCCTCAAGATTGGATTGAGAGGGAGCCTTCACCATTTTACCAAAGATAAGTATCTTGTTTCCTCTTTTATGTTTGGTTTCCCTTTCATATCAAAATTTGTTTGTATCATACGCTAATAACCCTTTCTTTGTATTTGCCTTAGTAGGAAAGGCTGCAAAATACACAAAGTTTATGGAGAAGACTTCAAAGGATAGACTTGAAGAATGGAAGAAGTTCTATTGCAAAAGAAACCTTTCCAGAATTGATATCCTACAAGGTCTGTTAAAGAGCAACTCAAAGTATGTCTTAAATTACAAGTTTTATTACAAGGTTCTCTTCATAGAAAAAGGTATGTTCATTCTTTTTTTTTAATTCGTTGACATCATTATATCTAGGATTTAGAATCTTAAAGATTCTTGTTAGGGTGATTAATAATTAGATTGAATCTACCCTCATTATACCATCATTTTGATCATTTTTGTGAAGCCCTAACCTTTAGGGTTCACTATAAAACCCTAGTCTCTTATTGCTAAGGGTATGCCAATACTGAATATGAAACCCTAGTCTACTTAGGGTTGTTGATAAAGTCTAGAAATCCTTTTCTTTTGATGTTTACGGTTTTGGTATTGTTATGATAGAAACACTAGTTCTTTAGGGTTTGTTGTTAATATCTAAAGACTAAGTTATATATTGAAACCCTAAATATTTGGGGTTTGTTGAATTAGGGTTTATAAGCAAAACTCTTGTAATAGTTATAGTAAGATCCTGAGAATGACGCCCTAGGTGTATTTTTGTATGTTTGATCGAAACCCTAGTCTGAATGAAATTGTTGTATATCTAACTTTTGATGTATTAATGTTTTTATCTTAGGTTGATCTAGCAGATATTGTTGTGAAATGCTCAATTATGAAATCCTAGATATGTATATGCAAGCATGCTAACTTAATTGTTTTAGTTTGTGAAATCTAGGGTTTGTAACAAAACCCTAGTAGAGATTAATATTCTAAGACATGAAGATATTATTGATATGATTTAGCTTTGATGATAAAATCTAGGATGTGCAATAAGCCCTAGTAGAGTGTAACATGTAATTCTAAAAGTATATTATTGAATCCTTAGATGTATAGTAGGATTATTATTTGATTGAATTGTTGATATCTAAGGCTCTGTCTCAAAGATGGAGTCTAGGGTTTATGACAAAATCGTATCAAATAGTTGAAGTCTAGAAAATAAAAAATATGACCCTTGTTGATTATGAACCTAACAAGGTTTAGGTATTTGATTTCTAAATCTTGAATGTTTTGATGCTTCCATTGTCATGACATGATTTTTATATAGTTAACTTCATGCTTCGACTTGTACTTGGTTGTACTTGTTATTAAAGTATTGCAAAATATTCATAATGATGAGCATGATGAAGGAAGCTATAAGAATGATGATGATCAAGATGACCTTGATGCCATGAGAAACAAATGAAGCCTTGAAAAGATGAAGTTTCTTAGATGTTATGAAGTTGTTGATCTCCCCATGTTGAGAGGGAGGGCATATTATGGCAGTCGTAATGAATACCTTGAAGTAAGAATAAAACTGAAGAATGAAAGTACTATAGATAGATGTTCACAATGACTTGAGAAGTATCGAGGTTGTATTTGGTGCCACTGAAGAAATGAAACAAGAAAGCTTCTTACAAGTTGTATTTGGATAACTTGATGATGATATAAGTAGCATCAGAATGATTAAGAACCCCGAAGGTTTGAGTTTACTTGTATATATATATGAAAGATTATTACTAATTGGGGTTGTGATTGTGCAGGATCTCTCAATAAAAGGTTGAACGTTTGAAGCATTCTTGGATTGGTGGATATATCTGATTTAGTTGATTAGGAGAGATGAAGCATCTTATGGCAAGATACTTGGGAGGACATCTGGTCGGCCTATGCGTTGATGTCTAGATCCCGAAGTAGGGAGGGTGGTGTTGGTCATGGAGCTATGACCTTGGATATGCACCTAGATCCCTGGGTTGGTGGTAAAGCTTAAAGCTTGATGGTACCTATAGTGGCTAAAGCTTAAGTCCATCTTAGTCCCACCCGATTAGAGTACCTTGATCAAGGAACTAATCTGTAGCATTGTGTGTGCTATGACTCTTCATAAAGTATATCATTTTGAGATCTTCCATGTACCTCTATATATATGTAATTATAAATACCTCCCTAGTTAAGCTGAAGTGTTGAAGAATGTAACTATTGTCAGTCTTCATAATTGTATTTCAGTTATGATATAATGTATTTGTCAAAAGAAAGAAAAATGAATTTTATTATTAAAGAAATTGACTTATTAAAGCATGGGTTTCATGCTTGGGTCAATGGTTTATAGGTCAAAGCCTCCATTGTAGGCTTCTAGGGTCTATGCCAAGTGTCCTTGTCTATGTCATAATGTAATAGACCCTTCTTGGGCATTTTCAATCAAGAAACAAATTTTTGATGTAAATTAGGTCTTCTAAGCCTCCTCCACCAAGTCGGCCTAATTGAGGGGCGGAATCTCCTATATAAAGGCAGCACTCGACCTCATTTGACACACACTCATTAGGTTCAATTTGCAATTTTTGGGACAAGAAGTGTGAAATTCAAGGGAAGAAGAGGAAAGGGCTAGTGAAGGAGAAGGAGGTCTCTATCAAGCACAAGAAGTCAAAATTTTCTCTCTCTCTCTCTCTCTCTCTCTCTCTCGTATGAAGTTGTTGAGCTGTTGGAGAGGCCGAAACTGCAGTGTTGAAGCTAGGCCGAAATTTTATGAGTTGTTGCTAGGTTGTAGCTGTTGGACAAGAAGACACTATTGAAGGTTGTTGAATTATATTGGAAGGTTGACTTGGTGGAGGAGGAAGGCTTTTTGTTGAGACTCCCAGCCCTACATTCAAGCAAAGTAAGCAGCCACAGAAGTACACTAGGTACATGGCATTGATGACTAAGTTGTTAGACTCAGTGCCCTCTTGTTACGAAGAGACAACCTCTCAACAAGTTTGGCAAGATGCCATGGTGGAGGACTATTCCTCCATCATGAAGAACGATGTCTAGGAGATTGTACCATGACCAAAGAGAAAATCAGTGGTAGGCTCACGTTGGAGGTACAAGGTGAAGCATGGAGCATATGGGAGAGTGGAGCAGTCATTCGTGGCCTTCTGAGAACGACTTGGAGTCATGCAGAGACCCTCTTATGAGGGTCTTGTATGAGATGGACATTGAGCTCTGCGAGCTTCGAGGGGCTTGGGGTATTTCTTGGAGCGATGAACAACAATAGGGTGAGCGGTTCAGCCTTCCCCTAGTGGTTTGCTATGTACAAGGTAAGTGGTTCAGCATTCACATGTGATACCCCTTGGTGACATGTAGTCAAGATGAGTGGTTCATCGTTCTCCTACTGAGACATATTACCCATGCAGTCTGGGACTTGTGGGAAGTACCTCTCATCTGACCAATGAGTAGGTAAATGAGGATAGGGACCATAGTACTACCGACGGACGCAGCGTATACTACCATACTCCCTATGCTAGGATGATCGATATTGATCTGGGATCAATGGGAACTGACTTTGGGTCAGTAAGAGTGGTATGAGACACTCTCATTTAATTGGAACTGACTTCGGTTTAGTAAGAGTGGTATGAGACACTCTTTTAGTTGGGACTAACTTCGGGTCAGTAAAGAATGGTATGATACATTTTCGATCACTTCTTCTTCTTCATAGTTCAGTAGCGCAGAGCAGAGCAGTGCCTTGATGACAAAGATAGTACAGATTGGCAAATGGATTAGCAAATGGAGTTCTCCTTAGTTGAGAGGGAGTGTTAAAATTGGCAACTAGGGCCAAACTCCACATAGATCATCTTATTTATGACAGTTGATATTTTTCTTGGATTCCTCTCTCCGAGAGGTAACTAAAGATCATTTGATTCCGACATGTACAAATGAAGTTATGAGTTTATTTTAATTATGGACAAATTGTCAAGGTCAACCAGCAAACTTATGTAGGCTCAGAAGCCCAACAGTCATGTCTAGTCATCCTCAACGTTGCATATAAATAGAAGGTGACTTGACCTCATTTGGACACACTCATCTTCACACTTCTCTCTCTCCCCTCGGTACAGATTTTTGGGCCTCTCTCTCTCTCCACGCGTCTGAAATTTCAAGAGGCCAAAATTTCAAGAGACCAAATTTCTGGACAATTTGACCAGCGTTGACTGTAGCTAGGGCTGACTGCAAGTGGGTTGTTTGACCAAACTTTGATTGGGTTGAATTTCACTGTTTTGAGGGTTGTTTTAACTTGTTGTTTGGAGGCTGAAGTTGACTAAAGTTGACCGATTTGTTGAGGGTCAAATCTGCCTTGTTGAACAATGTTGACTTTTCTGGTTAGGGCTCTTTTGTTGCTGTTATAAATTATCAGATTTGTAAATTGTACTATCTCTCTCTCTGTTGAACTATTGAAGACTAAAAGAAGATTTGATCAAGAGTTTCCCCACATTGGGGTTTGTCCCTGGCTAGTGCCACATCTTGTGTCCTCTTGTCTTCTACTGTTTATGTTTATGTTCTATCTCCATTTTACTATCATGTTGATGTGATGGCTAATCTAAATATTGATACTAGGCTAATAAAGAATTGAAGTAAAATTGCTCTAAAGCATAGAACACATAACATTGTTGCCTAAAATAAACAATTGGTCCAGTAGGTTAAGCATGTTCTTCATGCTTCTAGGGTTTGTCATGTCATAAGAAAAATTGTCATGAGTCAAGGGAGTCAATATTAATTGTATAAGGCCCATTTGGGCAAGTTGTAACAAGTAAAAGAATTTACTTTTTAGTCTAGAAAGTCAAGAAGACCTCCAAGACCAAGTTGGCCCAAGTCAAGAACAATTCGGCATAGAAGAGGCCTATTCAACCACATGTGAAGGGTATATAAAGGAGATGAATTAGATTCATTTGAAGACACTTCTGCAGTTCGATTTGAAGTAAGACAAGAAGACAATTCAAGAGAGAGTCAAGAAAGAAGATGCAAATCAAGAAGAAGAAGGTTCGCCCTTTTTACTCATTTCAGCTCACACATGCGAGCAAATCTAGGGTTTATGCTATTGTTGGAGACTAAAAGTTGCAGGTCGAATTGCAGACCTAAATTGCAGGATCGAAACTTTGATTAAGTCGGATATTAGAGAGTTTAACCTTCGTTGACTTTGGAAGACCTTGACTTGTTTGGAAGGGATCATTTGGAGGGCTGACTTGGTGCTTGGAGGGGGTTTGACTTTAGTCTTTGGGCCTTGAAGGTCTCATTCTGATTTGATTCTATAAGAAGAGGATTGTTTGGGTTTTCCCTCGTTGTGGGGTTTTGCCCTGACATCGAGTCTATATCTTGTGTTCTTTGTTTTTCGCAATCTTCATGTTTTGATAATTGCTTGATGAAGAAATAAAAACAAAATAATAAAATGCCAACTAATATCACAAGTGATTATCAGGTAAGGAGAATCAACATTAATATTCAAATGCATTGATTTTCCAACAATTAGAACTCATATTAGCTCAATCCCTAGGGATAGTGAGCTAACAAAAATATTAGCAGGTTCCATGCCACCTATTGAAATAGAGTACATTCCACCAATTGAGGTCTTTTGCAACCCTCAACAAAGGACTATTGCAAAGAGAAGCAGGAAAAAGGAAGAAAATTTAAGACACAAAAGAAGAGACAAGGGTCTCCTTACAGAGCTTATAAACCAGATCAAACTATTGATGATTTAGCTATTCACATTGGGGCATATGCAAACTCTAATATTGACTTTGTTGGCGAATTAAAGGAGCTTGTCAAACAAAAAGATGATAAAATTCAAAAGTTAGAGCAACAGTTGTCCCAAGAGGGAAATCAAATACAGGGATAGTTAAGGCTCTAAGAAGAATAAATTAATAGAATACAATGTGAATTCCAAGTTATAAATCAACAAAGAAATACACAGATTAATGAATTGCATATGAAAATCCAAGAAGCAGCAGGTAGTATGGTGGACTTAGCACAATTCAAGCAACAAGCTACTAGCATCAATCAACAGTTCCTTCATGAACAGGAACTATGTTGTCATAGGTTGAGCTTAGTGCAAGTTCAAGAGAAAATGGCAAATTCCTTCTTTAATGATATGATTGATAAGGAAGTTGAATATGATGAAGCAAAGAAGAAATTGTTTGGGCTACTATCTTGGCAGAATGATGAAAAAAACACTTCCCCAGCATGCCCAAAATGAATGCAATGTAATGGAAAACAATGCTCAAAGCTTAGAAAGAAAACTTGCATTATTACAAGGAATTAATTATGGTGGCAAAACAAACGTGTTTCCCACTAATGCAATCCATTATCCAGGTTATCAAGGAAACAAAGAACCAAAAGTTACAAAGGAGAGACCACCAAAAGTAGAGGCCCTAGGGAAAAAGGCATGTGAAAGCAGAATGGAATGTCATGAAAAGATGGAGCAAGTGTTGAAGGTTGATCTTGATTAAATTTGGAAATACATGATCAAAGCACAAATTTATTTCAAAATGACCAAATAATTAATGACACGGTTGTTGATGAACTTCCAACTATAGAGACATGTGTTTACAACTGTCAAATCAACATTCAGCTTGATTATCCTTCAAAACTCATTGATCTTCTAGAAGTCTATTCTCATCGGCAATCAACCAATAATGATTTTGTGGAGGTTTCTCCAACTATTTAAGTATTTACTTTTATCAGTGCATCTAAACAAATTCTCACTTTGCCAAACTTATTTTTTTTGTTGAGAAAATCATGGAGGACAACTTTATCCTTGAAAAGATTGTAATATTATTTAAGTTTCATTATGATCCTATGTTCAGGATTCTGATTTTGGATGTATAGCCTCATCTATAAAGGCTAACTTAGGATTTTGCATCATGTAATCATCTATGGGAGTGAATATAGACACGGTTTTCCTTATAAAGATGTCATTTACATGTATAATTCTTTTTCTTTTTTGCAAGATAGTGTTGTATATATATATGCAACTTACATGTATAGTGATGTGGGGCATCTTAAATTTGTTTTAAATATAAAATAAAATGTCAATATTAACAATAATGACTAAGTGACATAACCCTTCACCTTCATGACCATTCAATGAACATCCATCACAAGTCTTAATGAAATAATGACTATTTCTCATGGAATTGGTCATACATGAATAACTTACTTAACGCAGTTGAATCCCAAAATGATATCTAATATAATGCACTGCGTAAACCCCCTAATACTTAAAGTCTTAATATATCAATCATAAATTTCATTTATTCATTATCAATTCTCCTATATGGATTTCAACTATCTTTCGTTCCTATGTTTGGATATTTCATTCCATTCCTATGTTGGATATTTCATTGTTAATGAATTGTTATTCATTACATGCATGTACTGTGATGTGGTATGTGTGACGCTAATGCAGGATCATTCTTCAAATCTTATAAGACCCATGAGTCTTATTTCACATTTACTAAAGGGAGTGAGTTCCCTTAATCATTTTATTTATTTTCCTAAGTTTAGTTGATTTGAGGGGATTTTAATTGTAAATTTATTTATAGGGAATGTGTCATGAATGTAGAGACCTTAGAGACAGTTAAGTAATCCTGGGAAGAGTGAGGATTTGAGGGATTTAAATGATTAATTTGGATTCTGTTTGAGAAAAGAGTGGAATTGGAGAGATACTTTAGGAGACAATGAGAGGTTTTTGGATCTGAACTAAATTGGTTAACGAATCTGTTTTTGGATCTTTTGAATAATTGGAGAGGTTAGCCAGAGGTTAGCTAGAGGCTAGCTAGGGGTTAAAGAGCCAGAGGATAGTAAGAGCAAGAGAGAGGAGTTAAGAAGGGCAGTAGATGGATTTTATGGAAAAGAACTAAAATAGTCAAATGTGATTGTTTCCCTCGTAAATATTTTATAAAAATACCAAAACAGTGTGGATTTGCATATATCATGTGTGGAAATTTGTGTTTGTATGTGTCTTAATAGCCTTATGGTGCATTGACTATGAATCTAAGAAATACTGTGGAATTTTTGTGTTGAATAGCATGAATGACAGACGGAATTTCCTTTACGAGATTAGTATTTAATTGTCTAATAGAACCTATGTATAGGCATGTAGAAATCAAGATTTCCCTTTTGAATGTACGGAGGCATCAACCGGAAGTGAGCGCAATTGGTTTTCACAGTAGATAGAGGAAGATTGAGAATTATCTTCTATAGTGGAGGACGCAGTTTTTTTCTCAACTTCCTAAAGGATTGTAAAGAGACAGCTAAGGGCGAAAGAACGGTGGAGATTAAGTCGCATCGATGAAAATGGAAGATCGACGGCATAGAAAGAATTAAAACGGTAAAGAACGGGTACCATTGGATCGGCCAAATCAACGGATAATAACGATGGAAGAGGAATGGCAGAGGAAACATCATAGCCGTCTGATGGGAGGAGATCCACGGTGATCACATCGAAACTTGCAAGTAAGTTACCTCGGCTAGCGGAATCGAGAAAACCAATAAAACGTGTTTAACGTTCGAAGGTGATCAAACCATCCATTGAAAGTCGATTGGACGCATATCGCGTGCCAACAAGCGCGGACCTTAATTCCGAAAATGGACGCAATAAGGTTTTATACAACGAGAATAAAACCTCGTTGAGATCTGACCATCCAGACTGTTTGTTGGTTGAATGATCGGACGATAATCGCGCTTGAATGTGCGCGTGGGTTAACATTTCTAGCGGACCATATGTTATGAACTGGGGTTTATCTCCTTTTGGGTTCTGGCCACATATGCGTTCAAAGAAGCACTGAAGATGATTGGTCAAGTTTTGTTGTGTTCCGCCAATTAGAACACTTCTGATATATACGTGGGCCCATAACCCACAAGTCCACGTACGAATTATGTAAAGAGGCAGCTGTGTTGTATGCAAAACAACTTTGTTGTCATCAGATGCCCATAGCACAACTATTGAATATGTCATATGGGAGGCTCAAAGTGTGTCCATGTTGCGCTTATCACACAAGTATAGATTGCTTGTTGTGTGTTGTGTAGCATGTGGTACTAATATGATAATGTGATTCTATATTTATTTGACTAACACTAATGCATGCGGATTTTCATGCAAGTATTGTCAAGACCCATGCTAACATGGTCAAATGATGAGAAACACCCAACTATACAAATAGTAGTGTGGAAAAATGCATACAAGCACAGAAGGGTTACGAGTTCAGTGTTCTCCTAGGTGGGGGGGTATGTGTGACTCTTTTCATGACCCTTCTCCAATATATGATCAATAAAAACTTAAAAGTGATTGGATATCCACCTCCTTTTTGTTTAAGAATCGTTGACCCCGAAACCTAACTTGGAACCAAAAATGGTCAGGTGTGATACACGTAATGACATAAATTAATATGGATAAATAAGCCATTTTAGGATATCATTAATTTGACAAAAGGTACAAGTGTCAAGATGAAACTTTGGAAGGAGATAATTTTTAAAATCTCAAAAAAACATACATGTGACTCTTTTCATGACCCTCCTTCAATATATGATCAAAAAAATTTGATTGGATATCCACCCCCTTTTTGCTTAAGAATTATTGACCCTGAAACTTAACTTGGAGACCATAAATGGGGGGTGTGTGATACAATTAATAACATAAATGAATATGGGTAAATAAGTCATTAAGGAAATCATTAATTTGATAAAAGGTACATGTGTCAAGATGTAACTTTGGAAGGTGACACTTGTTAGGATCTCAAAAAAGTGTATGTTAAACCATGTGGCACTTGAATTATGAAACTTGTCACCCATTCACTTTAATGATGACATACGTAGAAAGGACACTTGTAAAATAAGTGGCATGTGTCATGCATGAGTCGACACTTGGAATATATGAGGAAATACTTGGAAAAGATGTGAGTCATGACAAAAACTTTGAAGGTCCTTCCCGGAATCTATAACAAGAAGATCCCTGCATGAGGAAGGAAAAAGATCATCAAGCAAATGCTGGAAAAATCACCCTAGGGCATAACAAAATGCTGGGGGAAAAACTGAGGGCTACAGACCCAAACATTAATATCATGTTGTGAATTTATGTAAAGAAAGAGGGGTATGGGTTTGATTGGGGGATATGATTGGGTATGAGATTTTGGCCTGTGATATTTGTGATGACTCAAAACCCCTACACATGCAGGTACCTCTAAACTCAGGGCACATTGGTCAAGAGCAAAGTGACAGCACTGCATGCAATTTCCCAAAGAGAAAGCTCAATTGAGGAAGCACAAATGAGAGGACATCTTCAACAGGATGCAAAAGCAGGTTCAATGTTCCATTGTGCTTATGTTGTTTACCTTATTCAAATGCAGAAAGGGGCATTTTTGTGACTTCATATTAAATCTATGATTCTATTCACTAGTTAATAATAGTAAAAATGTTGCTCTAGATTCTTTAATTCTACTCTGATGGGGAAAAATGCTAAATGGATCAGAGCACTATAACATCGATCAGCTGACTGCTGAATCCTATCAGCAAATAATACTCATGAAAATTCCATTTGAAGCATTATCAATATTTATGATTGATTTACATCAGCAATTTGTTTCATCAAAGAATGGTAGAACGTCTACTAAATATTGAAAATTCTACCCAGCTACAGTCCTCCCTGAAACCATCCCCCACATCTTTACATCTATAATTTTATTTGGATTGTAGACTGCCTTAATTCTACTTATTATTTTGCTCTAATACCTTTTCCATACCTGTAAAGCCTAAGAATTCAGTTAACACAAATTTATAGCAGATCCTGGAGGTCCAACAACTGTACTTATCTCACTTCTCCATAATGCAGACAACAATATCTTCATTGAATCTCGTTTGACATCCAAAAGGTAGTCGGCAGAGTGTCCCAAATGAGAATATTTAAATAATAGGGTCAATAATCCGTCAAAGTATACAATAGGCATTGATTACAATGCAGCAACAAAACTACAAAAAGCTTACAGACTGCCATTCTATATGATTTGTTGACAAAATCTTCCTGGGAGGATTTGTCAGATACTTAGACTGAGATGTTATCTACTCAAAGATCATATATAAAAATACATAGCATTATTTAAGTGCATACCTTTGCTCTCAATGCCTCCACGTCTGCTCTGAGTACTCGATTATCAACAGCAGCTTCACTATACTTCTGACTCATCTCAGTGAGGCGTTTGAATAAAGAAGCATTTTCTACTCTTAACTGTGCAACCTGTCAATTTACTGTACAAGTTCTACTCATTTGCAGAGAAGCAAAGCAAAAAACCACTAGAAAACCAGACATATGTAACAACCAGAAAATTGAATGATAAACAAATTAACAGAAGAATTTTGACCTGCATCTCAAGGTCACTCAAATGTGCTTGTTTTCTTCTTCTGGAACGCCTTGCAGACTCTCTGTTTGATAACATTCTGCAATCCAATGCATATCAATTCAGTTGTAAAGTAAAATGATGTGACATCCAAGCTCCTACGATGCAATATTTAGTCCATCAAAAAGTTAAAACAGGAGAAAATTACATGATTGACACATACATCTTCATCAGTAGGTAAAACTAAAAACACACAGGTGAGTGCACTTGTATATAATGTGTACCAATACATAAAATGTCTAATGAATTTGGTACAGCTGAGAAAATGTTTCAAATATAATAGGATCAATCTTCTGGTTATCCCTTGCTTTGAAATCCTTAAAGTATAAAAGTGCACCAGAGTTCATCCTTTGTTCTTGTACAAAATGTTAGAAAACTAATCCTGTAAAGTTTCACCCATGCTAGAATCACAACCTTTAATTTCGTGTACCACTAAGCCCCGCAAAAACATTCAGTCATGGGCCCATCAAACTTAAAAAATAAATTATAGAGCTCTCAGTCAATGACAGTCCCTTTGCTCGGTCTAGTTGAATTTCAGGAACCTTTCGAAAACCTATTGAGAATTTCTGGAGATTATGGTTGAGGCCCCAAGGTCCTTTGTACATCATTCATTTTTGTTGGAATTTTGGTAGCTCAGAAGGTATTTCCAAGAAGGATACCCACCAAAAGTGTGTTAGTTGGGAAATTTACCCAAAAAGGGGGTTTTGGACCTAAGTAGTGGGTTTGGGACCTAAAGAAATAATTATTTATTCTTAAGGGTCAAGAGGCTAAAACCCCAAGTCTAGAGGTTCCCTAAGTGACCCAAGGAAAAGGATAAATAGAGGAGACCTAAGGTGAGGTCTCACGCGTTGTGTGCAAGAGAGATGTGACTTCTCTTCTAAGTTGCACTGAAAGGAATACGGGAATGGATACGGATATGGGGTTTGAAACCAATATGACAAATTTTCAAAAATTCTACAATATGGCAAGGAAACGGCATATATATATATATATATCTATATAATATTATATATATATATATATTATCATCGTCTTTTAGTCTTTAGAATCTAGAGTCTATATTTAAAAATACATGATCATCAACATGAATTCAACATAAACAAATCATCATCAACTCAGTATAAACATTGTCATCATCATCATCAATGATTATTATAACATTCAAGTTGGCACCTTTGATTAAAATGACAATACCCACTCACAATTTAAAGGAATATGATATCGTTTTCAGAGTCACATCATGCTTCATGAAATTATATATTTTTCTAATGAATTTGACAGCACTAACACAGAGGCAATATAGTGAATTTGACTTTATAAATAGTATGTTGCGCAATATCTTGGTCTAGACTCTAAAAGGAGTCATGACATAGAAATATTGTTTAGTATCACCAAATATAATGTAAATCTAATCATTATAAATAACATCTAATCATTATAAATAACAGCATCTACACATTATAAATTGAACTGTATTCCAGTAGCTACAATAGGAGATGCTCTGAAATTCATAGGAAGAAGTAAGCTGGATTTATTTGTTCATAACCTAAGATCATGTGACCAAGAATTAGGATGCCACAATTTAAGCAATCAAGTATTGTGAAGTATGATACTAGTAAAGAAATGCTAAGAAATTTAACCTAATGCAAAGAAACTGCTTCCACCAGCCAACTTTGCAGATAACAGCTTCTCTTCTTGATTTCATAGATACCTTATGAGTTTCCATTCCAAATTCCAGGTTTCCATCATTTAGGTCTGACATTGTTGATAACTTGTTGGCAAATACCTCTATCATGTCATGAATCATTTTTCAAGATATGTTCACTTTCAGATGAGGTGTAATCAGTGGATATAAGGTCTGCAAAGAATTCAGCTGCATTTACATGCTCTGGACAAACAAGCCTGGAATATATTCTTGCAATCAAGTGCCTAGAACATTGGAAACTTGAAAACATATCCAAAGTTTCTGAAAACGTATCAAATTTTCTTGAAACTCCTTTGAAATGTTTCCGATCTCAGGCTGGCCGTTTCCAGAAAAGTGAAACATGGCGGAAAAATTTTCCATGCCGTTTCGTACGTGTTTCCGTATCTGAAACGCTGAACGGCATTTCCGGGAGTTTGGGGCAGCGTCTCCAGAAACTTAGCTTCTCTTGCAAGGAGTGCCCTAGGATGGCCAAGTTCTGCTAATGGAGACCGAGTACCCTTGAGAGAAGACGCAGCTCCTGTTCTGAGGAGGCCAAGTCAAAGATCAGTTGAGGAATGAGGTTTTGGAGGGCTGGAGTTCAGGCCGAGTTTGATTTAGGGTCTGATCAAGGCCAAAGACTGAGATCCGTCCATGTTGTTGAAGCCTTGAAGGAGACCAACTATGAACAGAAGTCTGAAGAAGAGGGAAGAGGGCAAGGGTTTCCATGAATAACACACATAGCAACTCATACTTTGTGGTGCAAATCAATCTGAGGAGGGACGCTGATCAAGGGTAGTTGCAGTTAGAAGAGGAATTATGGTCTGAAATTGTGCCCTAGGAGGACGTGTATCTGTGGAGGCTAGAGGCAGCTAAAAGGACCTGCTCACTATGTTAAGAAGGCCAATCCTCCTCAGTACTGTTTGGACCAGGTGGGCCGAAGCCCTAGTATCTGTTTCATATAGTCTGAAAGGGTCTTAAAGTGCTGGACAGTCCTTTGTGTAGACAGCAGACAGCAAAGAAAAGGCCGAGAAGCCTCGGAGCCTAAGAAGAATAGGCCAAGGTACCTCAGAGCCTGAGGCCAGCGAAGAGGGATAGAATCGGTTGCTAAAGAAAAGAAAGAGTTGCTGAGTGTATTTCCTGAAGTCTGTTCACAAATGAAGTTGTGAACAGAGTGTATTTTGAGGGCTAATATACGGTGACCCTAGAGGATCTAAGGGACTGTCAGTAGCGTATATTTTGAAGCTGATGTACAGTGTCTTTGAATGGCAAATCTACTGTGAGTGCTGAAGTGATTTGGGGCTAATCATACAGTGATCCTAAAGGATCAAAATCTCTGAGTAGTTGATGTTTAAGGGCTGATGTACAGTGCACTTGAAGGAGCAAATACACTGCAAGCAGCTGGTGGACAGAGGGGTATTTCTCTGTGGTAAAAGGTGGCAAAGGACCTGCCCGGTGTCAAGGCAAATGTGGACCGAAAGGGCTGAAGGAGAAGGGCTTCTCCAGTAAGTTATGATTTGTTCTTGTCTTCTTATTGGGCAGATTGTAGATCTGAATGAGCAGATCACAAGCCCTAAATTTTCTACTATGTATAATAGCTGTAGTAGTGATCAAGGGCCATGATCCCTGGTACGGGAGACCCATGATTCTTTTATTGGTGGTTAATAAAATAGTCAAGCTTTGAGCTCAAATCTGTGTACTTAATTGATTTCACTGCTGAAGAATTCCGTTGTTCAAAGTGCTAGTAAGTTGAGGGCTCCTAGTGTGTTTGTGTGTGTGATTAGCCTCAGACCAGATCTGGGGCCTAAAGAAAAATTCAACAATTTTACTCTGAATTTTGCCAAGGCCAGACTGCTGAACAAATTGAGATTCATTGAGGCAACCTTAAATACCCAGTGGGTTAGTTAAATGAGTATTTTACACATACCTGCATCAGATAACACTCTCACTCCCAGGTCTTTAATTTCTAAATGTGGGAGACATGATGAACTTTAGATTAGCTGAGACCAATGGGAAGGGTAAAGACTACCAATTCCTAATATATTTCGCAAACACCAAACAAGCATTTTACCTCCTCAACTTCAGCATGCCAATAATAAGAATCCATCTACAACTTTCAGCATTTTTTATGAACACTTTAGTGCTTATCTCACAACCTTCACAGGAGGGTAGGTCAGTGAATAACACTAACTAGAGCATTGAGTCGATAGTGCATTTTGCAGCAGTTAGCTATTTCACACTCTGACATGATAAGGAAGAAATCATGAGTGAGAAGAGATTATTTGCTTCTGTATAGAGAGTCAAAGGTCAGAGGGTCCAGACTGACATGTCATTAAGCATTCCAAAAATACTATTAATGTCCTTCATAGCTCAAGTGTGATGTTGGAATGGTGCTCCCATCTTTTCCAACCAACAGTACAACCATAGAATCTTCTACCCTCCTATATCTACATTGAAGGAGAATGTTCTCCGATAAACTTATCCAGGATTACACCTTTTTATGTGCTGTGAAATTTGAGGACACCTTGTTGCATATAGAGCATTGAATTTGCCTGCAGAAAAGTCTGTATCTTGACACAAGGCTAAGATAAAGCTCCCAATAGTATTCTGTAGTTTTTGAGTAGACAACTAGATTGTATTAACCTACCTTTTAGTGGGACTTGGACACTAAAACAATCCACTTTTACATGAAAGCTAGGTTGGGGCCTTTACCCCTACTAGGCTCAAGAAGTCACTACCATGATTGATTGTTTGCTTGGTTTGACTTATACACGAGTGCAAATGCTTCCTTTCAAGGTTGGTCAAATTCCAAGGCAGTATTATCTGAAGATATTAAGGGCTCGTTAATAGAGGAAAATCAAATCTTGAGAGTTTCCTGTAATGAGAAAGGTCTACCACCTTTCTCAGTAATCTAGAGAAATTAAGACACAATTATTAATCAAATATATAATAATCATTAACATCTGAATGGAATTTAGCTAAAGCCTATATGAAAATTAAGAAGCTTTCCTTCCAGCGAGTTGATATAGGATTTGTGAAGGATATCCATTAAAGTAAGAAAAAAACTTGAAGCCTACTCATGAAACCATAGAGGCTAGCTCTGAGTTCTGACGTGCATACTGTTCTGCTCAGCAATGCAGTGAATAGACCATCAAAACATACTGATTTCATATATATGAAACACGAGTATTAAGTTCTAACTTCTAAGCAATGCCTGGAAAGCACACAACTGCCCTGATCGTTAGAAAGGAGGTAGCTCCATGGATAATTTGAAGAAATATGCATGGGACTTGTGACTCTCTCCTGATGCAAAAGCTTACTGCTGCTCTGCACGATATGGCATTTTGGAAATAAATTATTCTCCTTGACACATATACGATAAGCCAAAGCCATAACAAAGAACATGTGCATGTCAGTGTTCCCAGACTCTACTTGACAATAAACTTCGAGTGGCAAAAGAGTCAAGAGATTGACTGAGCTTGGGAAATACTCAGCTAGCAATAAAATATAATAAAGTTGAGAAAAATATCTCAAAACACAGTGGTGGGGAAAATGAGCAAAAGATGCTTATTTTCTAGGTTTTATAGACCAGTCACCAACCAACGGGCTTTTATAGCAGGTCAATGAGTTTGTCATCAATTACTCACAGAGTCACAAGTACTTGGCTGCTTTGAGTTTGACCTCCAAGCACTTGTGGGTTAATCACCAAGAAGATTGAATCGTCCCATTTTGAATGGTGGAACAGATTCAAACCACAAGGCCAGGTCAGACCCAGCAGGTCTGGTAACACTGGTGCACATATTGTGTAAGACTATCAGAAATAAAATTGATCAAGAAAGGTTATACATGTTGGATAACATAATGACAGTATTAGAAAGGATGGAATGGAATAGAAGAAAATTTATGGAAGAGGAATTAGACTTAATCGTGACCACACTAGAGGCTCCTTGATATAAACGGAGATGTAGCAAGGTAGGAAAAGACTAGATAGATATTTTCAGTGAGTAAAACATTGACTTTTTCATAAGTATGTAGAGATTATATTCTCAACTCTAGATAATAGTACATGGGTAAATAGCTCCCTTAAGTAGAAATGATAAACCTACTTGAGAGTGTCATGTGACCTCTTCTACTGTATATTAATGTCATATGCATCGCATCTTAAGATTTGGTGCCTATTATACTGCTCCCCTAATGATTGGGGTGATGTGTAAAGATGGGCATATATGCCTATGTTACAAAACAAAAATACCTTACTGTTTAACTTCATGATGAACACTTAGGAGAGTGCACTAAGTACCCATCATTTCCTGCCTGCTTAGATAAAAACTGTCTTGAATTTCTGTTGAAATGGCAAAATTGCTGTTCAAATATGGAACAAGAAATCCATTTGGCTTGTAAAAGCAGACTCCCCTTTGGCTGACCAAGTACATCGTAATCTGGTTCCTTCTTGGTGTTATTGTTCTGAATCCTGATATCAACTACTGTGATCTATGAGTGAAGGCTGAAATTTTAGAATGGTATCCTGTGGGTGTAGCATGTGGACACCCTCCTCTAGATGTTATCGCTCGTATGGATTGAAATTATTGACATTTACCAAATCACAAATGTCAAGAAATGATGAGGAGAGAAGCATTCTGACCAACCACTTACAAGGTACAGCAATGTCTACAACTTATGGGTTTTTCTTTTATATTGTGGTGTTGCTTTCTGTGCTCGACTTTTGAAAAACCCATAAAAGAAAAACCCAGGCATGGAAGCAATGTCCACAACTTATGGGTTTTTGACCAGGCGCGAAAGCAATATCGTGTACCATTTGATGAAGTACAAGCTTGGAAAGCACAGAGTCCTAAAATTGATTCATACAAATGTTTGTCGGCCAATGAACACGACATCAATCACCGGTGCTAGGCATTTCCTTTTGTTTGTTGATGATTACAATAGAAAAAGGTGGATTTTTTTTTAAAATAAATTCTAATGTGGGTATATTCTTTAAAAATAAAATCTGCGTGTTTAATGAATTTCAAAAATTCAAAGCCTTAGTTGAAACAGAGTTAAGTTGCCAAACGACCTCTCTGAAGTCTGATAATGGTGGAGAGCTATGTTCCAAAATATTCAATGACTTTTATGCTAACCATGGAATCAAGAGGTAATTCACTACACCCTACACTCCACAGCAAAATGGAGTGGCTGAGAGGCAAAATTGTACCATCACAAAGATGGCTAACTGTATGTTGCAAAATAGGTATATTCCAAAGAGGTTTTAACCCGAGGCAGTGTTCAAAACAATATACCTGTCAAATAGATCTCCCATGGTGGTGCTGAACCAGAAGACCCCAAAGGAAGCATGGGTTGGAAGAAATCCCAAAGTAAGCCATCTTAAAGTCTTTGGTTCTACTGCCTACACTTAGATTCTAAGATTCCGACTAAGAAGAGAACCAAGTTAGATCCAAAGAGCAAGAAGTTAATGCTTACAAGGTACAGCAACACTCATAAGGCTTATAGGTTGGTTGATACTGACACTGATAAGGTGAGCTTCAACCAAGATGTTGTTGATGAGGAAGATGGACCTTTCTAAACTTCTTCTTAGTTCAAAATTACCAAGCTGCTAGAAGTGGTGAAGGATTCAAGTGTCAAGCTTCAAGTAACTCCACTTGAAGGGGGGGACGAGATTCTGAGAAATGACGAGTCTCCTAGACCAATAATTTCTGATTTAGATGGAAGTGGCCCAAGTCATTGTGGCAATAATGACTTGGATGAGGGAGATCACAAGAAGTGACACAACACCATTGGAGATATTTGAATAGGACAAACAATCGAGGGTCGATCATCAAGAGGAAAGATAAACAGAAACCAAACATGGTTAACTTTGCTCTAGTGGCTAATATACCAGAAATCTACGAGTCATGAGACTTTGAGGAGGTCAAAGACCTGAATGGGAAAAGGTCATAGCATCTGAACATTAGAGTTTGATGAAAAATCAGAGTTAGGATCTCACATCTCTTCCACCAAGGAAGAAACCCATTAATTGCATCTAGGTTTACAAGGTCAAGTACGAGGAAGATGGTACACTTGACAAGTACAAAGCACAGTTGTTTGCAAAAGGGTTATCTCAACGAGAGGGCATCAACTACAACGAGACCTTTGCTCCTACAGCAAACATGAGCACCATCCGACTTGTTCTAGCCTATGTCACAAGGTTCGTCGAACTTTAACCTTAAAGTTCGAATTTTGACGAACCTCAAGAATGTTTTGAAGTCCGACGAACCTCATAGCCATTGACCAAGTCCATATATCAAAACTCATAACTTCATGTCACAACTCAAGCTTGTAATTTATCCTTGCAGTTTCCAAGTTTGTGATAGCATATTTTATGTTTATTGATGTTGATTTGTTACTATTTTATCCTATAATTCATTTTGAATTAATATATGTGTGTGTGTATATCTATATATATATATATATAGGAGTTTAATAGCGAACCTCATCCGAACCTCATCAAAAAATTCGAACTCAAACCAAACCTAAACATTGTCGAACCTGAACCCGAACCCGAACCCGAACCATGTGACATTGGAACTTCTAGTCATCGCATCACAGTTTGGTTCAAAGGTCCATCTGATGGACAAAAAAAATGCCTTCCTTAATGGAGATTTGCAGGAAGAAGTCTACATGTATCAGCCACAGGATTTTCAGGCTTCAAGGAAGAAGCATTTGGTCTATAGACTCAAAAAGGCTCTATATGGTCTGAAACAGGCACCTAGGGCATGATACATCAAGATTGCCAGGTATTTGGATGAACAATGGTTCCATAAAAGGCCTTCAGATTGCAATGTGTACGTCAAAAGAGTTGGTAATGATATCATCCTTCTGGTCATATATATAACTGATATCATTATTATAGATAGTGAGGAAAAGGCAATAGAACAGAACAAATGTAGTATGAGCAAAGCTTTTGACATGATTGATTTAGGCGTCCTACACTACTCTCTAGGTGTAGAAGGTTGGCAAATAGGCAATAGCGTTTTTGTCTCACAAAAAAATATGCCAAGAATTTGTTGGGCGAGTTCAAAATGACAGATTGCAAAATCTAGTCCACACCTATGGAGAAATAGTTAAAACTTATAGCGAAAATCAACTCGACAGCAATTAATGAGTTAGTGCACGCGAAACTAGTGGGTAGCTTGATATATCTTACAGCCACTAGACCTGATTTGAGTTTCTTTGTGAGCTTCATTTCCAAATTCATGACAGCGCCAAAGGTAGAGCACTGGACACTAGCGAAGCAAGTGCTAAGATATGTGAAAGGGACACTTGACTTTGGCATTATGTATAGCAGAAGCAAAGACCCTAAACTATGTGATTCAGATTGGAAAGTTTTATTGATGATAGAAAATCCACTTCTAGACATGTTTTCAGCCTTGGCACGGGTGCAATCACATGGACCAACAAGAAGCAGCATGCAGTACACCTTTCATCAACAGAAGCAAAGCAAAATATCGAGTAATGAAAGTAGTATTCGAAGCAATTTGGCTTAGGAGGATGCCTTTTGATATGCAGCTGCAACAAACAAAGCTAACATCCTTTTATGTGACAACCAAAGGGTGATGAAACATACCAAGAATCCAGTCTTCCACGATCGTACCAAAGATGTTAATGTACACTGTCACTTCATCTAACAGCTTGTAGAAGATGGATTATCAAGTCATAGTACAATCCTACAAAGGATCAAACAGCAAATATTCTCACCAAGGCTTTCGGTCTTGAAAAATATGAAAAATTACGAAATAAACTTGGTGGAGTAAGTAGACTGACCATTACGGGAGGGTATCAAAGTAAATATTAGTTTAATGATGGTCCATTAGGTACTAGACTTGGGCATATATAAAATCAACTGAACGTTAGTTATTTACGCTTTTTATGTCTTATTTCACTTTAGCGTGTATTTCAAACCATACCAAATTCATAAAGTGTATTGACTCAGCTCTGTTGTAACCTGTATAAAAAATCCTTTCACTTTCTCACTATTCACTCAATACAAAGAACTCTTTTGAGTTTTCTTGGTTTCTTTATGTACTCCATTTCCATAATAATGTATACTTTCCATGCCTCTCTAGACTGATGTATTTTTCCACTGTCTCTGATCATGTGTCTCTTTATAATTGATTTTGAATATTCTAGATTCAAAACCTAGAAAGCCCGTATGATTATCCAATCAAGTATCTCTAATTCATTGAAATCATCCTTTCAAACTTCTGCATCATTTACGTTCTGAGACTTATGCAATAGTCTCTACTCAAGTGGCACTGAGGAAGGTTGTAACTCCACATGTTCAGCTTAGCCCTTCTTACATTGTACACAATGAATCCAAATATCCTCCCCACAACAGTGGTACCTAATGTGAGATTATGTTAATCCCAAACCCTTTGATTTCTGCTTTTGATTTCTTGACATTATTTCAAAAAATTTTGAACTTTCATATATGTACGTCGTTTTATTTCAGTGTACTTTCCATGCCTATCTAGAATAATGTATTTTGCACTTTGTTTATGGTCATCTGTCTTTGTGTAATTGTTTTTGAATATTATGGAATCTAAACTTAACAAGCCCTTGTGATTATTTAATAAAATATTTCTAAATCGTTGTTATCATTTTTTCCATAATGCCAAAGTCAAGTGTCCCTTTCACATATCTTAGCACTTGCCATTGCTGCTGCCTACGAAGCCTAGTTAGCCCAAGCCACTGCTTCATCTTCCTATAAGTTAAGTTCCCTATGTTCTAAACAATGGTTGAAACTTTTCAGATATATATGAAACTTCAACCATAAAAACTAAGATTAGAAAAATTCCCGTCTCCAACAAACCTTAACAACACTGTACTCTTTTTGAACAAAGGCAAGCACATCACACTAAGCACATTAATCCTTGTGATTCCTTCATATCCGGTAATACCTTCTAGATATAAAAATAGGAGACAAACAAAACATCACCAGTCTTCAAAATTCCTAAGTTGATAACCTGAAACCTTTGAAGAATAAACTTAACTCAAGACTTCATCAAATAAGATATACTAGATTTGCCAAACTATTGCTCCAAAAGGAAATTTTGCCCTCCAGGCCCTATAGACCATTTCAAGAAGCTGTAAATCGTTCTTTTTGTGGTGTTGAAATGCAAACTATCAGACAATATCCACATAATATCAAAGCCACACGATCCAAGTGACCTGAGTAAGTTCACCAAAACAACCTAATGTATGGCATATTAAACCATTCTTTGACAAGACTCAGTCAAAAGTTTTAAGCCTAAAAGTAGTCAAAATGGAAGAATTCATATTTGTCTAAGCACTAAATTTTACTTAACAATCCAAATGCCAGGAATGATGCAAAACAACAACTATGCAGCCAATTATCTTCCAAACTCATTATTCAGTCCTAACAAATAGGATGAAAACTTGCTCAGCGTGCATGTGTTACATAAATTACTAATCATATTTAAACCAATAGGCATACTCTCTCTACACTAGCATCTAAGCTAAAAAAAGGCAATCAAAATAACAAGTAACCAATGAATTGTGCATGGTGAAAAATAAACACAACCAGTTGTTGCTAACCTTCGCATTCTTTTCAAATCACTTGGATCCATGCTTGATTGATTAGCTTCTATTTCCGCCTCTAAATCATCATCATCTGTTTGCTCTCGTGACGATCCACTGGTTGTAGTCTTGATTTGAGCAGTTCCACTTTGTGGCTTAGGGGGCAATGCAGGTATACCTATTGGCTGAGAAACATTGTGCCCCAGCGCCCCATTGTGGATAGGTCTAGACCCTGAATAATTTAGAACAAGAAACATTTAATCCTCAACAAAGTTCAAGCACCAGATATATAATCCATTGGACCAAATTGCCAATTGCAACATAGTGATTGGAAAAGACATGCAGATATACAAAAACAATCCATATTCAAGAAAACCATGCCCCGTTACTAGGTTCACTGAATTGCTGCTGACACCCTGAGCCAGTGTCTATATGGAGTGCATAGCAATGTGACTCGGGTTCTCAACAAGGTGTGCCTCAGGTCTGCAACAGTTCAAATGTTGCAGTAGATAAAAAGGCTATGGCCACTCATGATCCTCATTCAAAGGAAGTGCTAAAACAAAATTCATGATACTTATAGTCTTCAAGTAAATAACTAAAAACTCATAAAGAATTAATGGAATGTCCAGATATAGCTGTATTTGGGCCTTACGAGGCGGACTGGCATACTCCCCAGTATCTGCTGTTGTAATTTTGTTTATTTTAATAGAATTACTTGTCTTTTTTCCATGGGAAAATAAAAGGAATATCCAGATATAATTGCCTTAATTTTCAACTCCCAACTATCTGCTTCATCTTTAAGATAGCAGATTAAAAACTATTGAACCAAATTGAAATGATTTTTAATAAAAAAGAGCAGCAAATTTAATATGTTGTGAGATAATCATGTAAAGTATAACTACCAGAAGATTGAGCGACCGATAGAGTAGAGCCTGCTTGTGACTCCATACCAAGGTTTTGAGAATGTTGTGCACCAAAAGTCAAGGGAGGAGCACCATGGAAATCAATCCCTGAAGCCTGGAAAAACAAACAAGAAATGGAGTGAGAGGTCAATCGAATTTATCCTCTTTCGAGGCCTGTTCAAGGAGTAAAATAAAAAATATGGGTTCCAGGCTACATCACTTGCAAACTAATATAATGAAAGAATAAGATATATTTTAAAACAACTTTTAATCGACTAAGATCATCGGGACATTCGCATTCAATATCAAACCTTAAGGCATGTGTTCAAGGTGGCAGTCCACATCACTTACAAACTTAAACCACTGAGGAACAAAATCTATAAACAGTATCGGTTAATATCGGAGTCAATGGTCAACAAGAGGCCTGGAATGTTGGGTGTACTCAAATAAGGCATATGTTGGGTGTGCGAAACAATGACTTAGACAACCAAAGCACTTTTGTTTTAATTTAAACTACGAATATTAATTTTAACTAACAAGAAATAATTCTAACAAATGCAATCGGTTAGAGTTTACAAACCATATATATATCGAATATCCAATGGTAATTCAAGAAGAAAAACAGCAATCTGTATTTCAGAAAATAGCAAGTCTGGGCCTCTGTGAACATTGGTCTAGAATGTCCAATTCTAGGTCGTATGTGTAATAGAATTCAGAAGGGTTACTGGGTAGATCTGCTAGATTTTAAAGGGCAAGTAAAAATTCGATTCTAAGCAGATGGCATTGTGCAATAGAGAATGTTCTAAATCTATGATAAAATAAGAAGCCTAGATTGTGGGGTACATTAAGACAATGCCTTGAATCGGCATATAGATTACAGGCTACATTCCTTTTCTATTATTTCTTTCAACGGTGAAATAATGGGGGAACTCAATTGGCCTACAATGAAGCGCGCTCTTAGATGCTCCATCCCCTACAGATCCGAGGATAAACACTGCTAAAATTTAGCTCCCAATTTAAGAAGAGCCTCTGATTAAAGGTGCAATGGACAGATATTAATGTTTCTTCTGTTACATTGAACATAATTATGTCAACGAAACAAAACAAAAGGGGAAGGAAAAGCAAGCAATTACCAACCCGAGTCAGGGCAACAGCGGCGCATGCGAGATCGAGGCGCTGCTTAAGGAAAGACTCGTACTCCTGAGGATTAGTGTGGGTAACGACGCCTTTCTCTATTACAGACCCCGTTCCCTTCAATAGAGGAGACAAAGGATTGACATTCACCGCCACTGATGACGACGAGGATGGTGATGGTTCATTGCCCACAACACCTTTGGCTGCAACCTCCTCCTTCTTGTCCTTGCTGCCCTGCTTCTCTTCCTTTCCCTCTTTCTCTACCTTGACATCCTCTCTCATCTCCTCCTCCTCCTCTTCCTCCTCCACATTAACAAGGGCGGGAGGGGTCGGAGTCGGGGCCGACGAAGAAGAGGAATTCTTCTTCATCTTATGATCGAGGTCCTGGTGATTAGGAATGTGAGGGGAAGAGGATCCGGATGGGGATGTTGGGGGAACGGAGGCGGACTCTGTGATGAAACGCTGGAAAGCCCATTCCGAAGCGCTGCGATTCATGCTCGTCCTCGTGGTGGTGCGATTGGTGGCCATGTCTCCAGAGGGAGCCGTCTCCCCTACCCCTTCCCCCTGCGTATCCATCTTCCAGAACGTCCCTAGAATATCGTCCACAGAAAACACTCGCTCCATTGCTCTGCTGCAGCTTCTCTATCTAATACACACTTCTGGACAAGAATCGAATCTGTATTGTGCAGGTTGAGGTTGAGGTTGAGATTGAACAAAGCAGATCTGAAATCCTTTCCAACAACGCAAACGCAACGCATTGGTCGTGTCCGTACGTCTGGTTTCGTGGGTAAACACGCAACTTGCTAGGAGAGCAGACCGATTTTGGGATTATCCGTGGAAACAACCCTTTTGACTTTAAATAAACGTTTCTCCCTCCTCTTTCAATTAATCCCACACGTTTTCCATTACATAATGGATGGCATGCCACATCAGAAAATAAAACATAGGAATCCTCAACTCTGATTGGCTCACCCAACATTACAGGCCTCGCTTTACTCTCCTGTCGAAGTGCGAGGTAAGTGGGTTATGTTGGATAAACATTTAATATATCACAATCACTTTAAACCTAACCCTTAACCTTAACCCAGGGGCTGCGGCTTCCCTTCCATGGAGTCCCCGCACGCTTCTTTATCTGCTTCCTTCCACTTTCCATAGTGCCGGAGCCGCTTTTAGTGCCAGGGAAAATGCACTCCCTCCCATTCGCTCGTGGGAAGCTTCGACCAAATCACTCTCCGCAAGGGAAATGGTCAAATCAGATTTTCACTGTGCACCTCTTTGTTTCCTCTCTTCAACACATTTTCAGTGCGTTCTGCCTCGATCTTCTTCCCCTGACACATTTCCTTGAAATCGGGTGGTTTATTTTTTTAATTGTGGTTTATGATTCTCTCATATTGGGAATTGCTATAGGTTATTTTTTTAATCGTGGTTTATGATTTTTTAATATTGGGAATTGCTGTATTTGCTAAATAATGCTATGAAAGAAATTTATTTAAAAAAATAATTGTTTTGTTGACTCAACTATGGAGCTTAATTTCAATATTGGGTATTGGGAATTGCTATAGGTTATTTTTTAATTGTAGTTTATTATTTTCTAATATTAGAAATTGCTATATTTACTAAATAATGGTATAAAAGAATTTATCTAAAAAATTTACAGTTTTATTGACTCAACCATAGAGCTTGATTTCAGTGGTGTTAAGTAAATTAAATCTGTGATCTCTCAATCGCAGAGATGCATTAATAATAGGAACTAAACTAACCCTCACTATTTCCATTCTCTTCTTTTTTTAATTGTAATAATCCATAGTAGTTGCACACCATTAGACTTTACTATTAAAATCTCGCTGACAAACCCGAAGGATTGAACCATTGAACCCGAAAGATTGAACCATTAAACCCACGTCTCGTGACAGAAGACCAAGGTATTGGCAAGGGGGATCCCACAAATCATTGAACTGGCGTCTCGTGACAGAAGATCAGCATACTAATATAGATCAGCATACTGATATGGGGGATCCCACTAATCGTAAGACCAGCTTACTAGCATGGGGATCAGCATACTAATATAGATCAGCATACTGATATGGGGGATCCCACTAATCCTAAGACCAGCTTACTAGCATGGGGGATCCCACTAATCCTAAGACCAGCTTACTAGCATGGAGGATCTACTCGCATGGAGGATCCCACTACTCGTAAGACCAGCATACAAGGTCCCACTTCTCATTCAGGCTAATATATTTTTAAGTTTTTTTTAAGACTTTAAACAAATTTAATTTAATTATTTATTATTTTTGTGAAGTATTAAGAAATAATCAGTGGAACCCAAAAACAAGATAATCTTAAAATTCTTACATTCAATTAAATTTTACATAAGCATCCGTTAAACAATTACTAGTTAAACCCATTATAAACAATTATCTTGTGTAAAATATTGAATTCATTTTTTTATAAGATAATTTAAAAAATTCAAAACCTTTTCCTTTTTTAAGGAAAAAAACAGGTTTATATAAATGTACCAATATAATAATAAAAAAATAGATGTGTGGAAAGTATGGATAGTCACCCCAATCTAAACATGAGTGGTAATGTGCAACATAGCTAGTAACAATATGAAAATCCTCATAGCATGACAATATACATCAAGATGAAGTAACCAAAATATACATAGTTTTAGGATCATAGCTAGTCCATGGTAATAGCTAAATAATCAAAAATATCAAAAAGTAAAGAATATCATACCAGTTATATGGGAGTAATAAGGTGTTAGTGGTAGTTAAAGTATCGTTCTCCAGAAGGTGGTAGTGCATTGAACCAACGTCTACAATGAGTCCCTTCTTAGATTTAGGGTAGAAATTAAAGTTAATTTAAAGGATAATATGGTATCAAAGATTGTCTTAGATAATTTATGAATTTAAGTTATATATCATATTTTATAATGAAGTATTTATAATATTAACATCTTATTAAAAATCTAAGGGTTAATAGCTTTAGTGGTGTAATTGTTTGGGTATTGGATTGCGCACCAAATAAGTTGGATTGCATTTTCATTAATATGATATACATTTAGATACATTAGTCTAACCTATGGATTCAACTTCCAAAGTCTCTCTACTCCCACTAACATTTCATATCCCTCGCCTTAACCATAACAAATTAGGTGTCTAACATTGGGTAATCTTTGCAATATAACTTGATGTTGACTAATTCTCGCATGATATATGGGATCCATACCTCTTTTCGTGCAGCAACACACTAATGAAATAAGAGTCAATTTTAATTACAATTCATTATTATCTAGGCTTTGGATGTCATTTAGCATATTTACGGTATATTTGAAGAAGAGTATCCAACTATTCTCCTTCTTTTTCTAGTCATGCAAATCCTAATTTGGTAATTATAATTTCCATCTTATGTCATCTTATTGGTCTTTTCTTTCATCTACTATAGCATTTCTTCCCGAATCCACCAGTTTAGCAAGACATTCTTATTCTAGAGAGTCCAAATTTTGATCTCATTTGCCTAGTTTTTGGCGTCCAAATTCTACATACATAGTTAATGCTTTCATATCAGTTGATTTGGCAAGTTGGTTAATTTTCAAAAATGGCAAAATTCCTCAATAGCCACATAGGTCAACACAAAAAATTTGGAAGAGCTTCCTAGAACCATTTAAGTTTGGGTTTCCCTGAGAATGATCCATTATAATGTTTAGGCCAAGAAGAAAGAAACACCAAAGAGTCAATGGGCCATCGTACGTTGTTGAAGATTGGAATGAGGACTTCCACCCATAACAATTATTTATAAGCAGTGCAAAGTAGATGTGAGACAGATTCTTCCTGTTGTGTGCACTGTAAACATTTCGAAGGTCCCTATATTCCTCTCTTCCAAATATTTTCAACTATCAGTATTTTTTTATGTTTTAATAACCAACATAAAGCATTAACTTTTGGATTTGCATTGGTTTGCCATATTTTCTCCCATATCACTGACTTTAGAGGTAAGTGGATTGAAAAAAACAAGTCCTCATATCCCTCTTTGACTATAGATGAAGACGTTTTCCATCCAATCTTGTCTTCCTCTTGTTGGTTCCAAGGAGTGTACCCTACCAACTTATTTCTCAATATCATAACCCAGTGCAAGAAGTGGTGTGGGATTCCATTAAAGTTCCACCCCTTCCAATGGCAACATTCATCCCAGAAAAGATATTTCTACCAGAGAGAGTCTCTTTTGGGTGGTGAGAATTTCCTTTAAAGGTAGTAATTTCAGCATATCCTCCAGAGGTTGCTTTTCCATTATATGATTTATCCATAATGTGATTTTATCTCCATTCCTCGAGATCTAGTAAAGGCCTTTACTGATGATAGGGGCCACTATCGAGAGGAGCTTCCAAATCATCAACCCTTTTTTACTGGACTAAATTTGATCAATGCTCCTTTCTCTTTGAAGTAAAATGTATTTTTCTTTGAGGACAAATTTCCACTAGTCCTTTTTAATCATATGGAACTTCTTGGTGCTTTATTTTCCTCCTTCCCACGTGAATTGTTGAATTTCCTTAACCAAATGATTCTAAATACTTTGAGGTGTTAAAAGAGCAGATAATTGATAGAGAGGTAGGGTTGAGAGGAAGATCTTTATTAAGACAGTGTGGCCCAAAAGATTAAGCCACCTTTCTCCCCATATATTAAATTTATCTTTGACTTTGGAGAGGGTTTTTGCCCAAGCCTATGGAGAATGAGTTTTCAAGCATATGGGGATGCCCAAATATTTGAAATCCTTCCACGTTTCCACTTTCTGGAATCCTAAGATCCCACTTATTTTTCTCTGCTTGAATGTTGAAATGTTCTATGAGTAAATTTGGGACTTATATGATTATGTTTTCTCGTCACATGCCAAAAGGAAATTGTTCATAACCACCTTAAATATTCTAGCTATGATTATTGAGGCTCCACCTAAGAGGAGTGTGTCATCTACAAACTATGAATGGTTAATACTTCTAACTCCTTAGACATATCTTATTCCCGAAAACCATTCGACTCTTCTTTCATATCTTAGAGATTGAGGTTGAGATTGAACAGAGAAGATATGAAATTCCTTCCAGCAATGCAAACACAATGCATTGGTTGTGTTTGTACGTCAGGTTTCATGGGTAAACACACAACTTGCGAGGAGAGGAGAGCATACTGATTTTGTAATTATTAGTGGAAACAACCTTTTTTATTTTAAATAAACATTTCTCCCTCCTGTTTTAATTAATCCCACACATTTTCCATTGCATAATGGATGGCATGTCGCATCAGAAAATGAAGCATAGGAATCCTCAACTTTGATTGGCTCACCCAACATCGCAGGCCTTGCTTTAATTTCCTAGTAAAAATGTGAGGTAAGTGGACTATGTTAGATAAATATTTAATATATAACAATCACTATAAACCTAACCCTACCATAGGGATAAAAGCTTTCCTTCCATGGAGTCCTTGTGCGCTTCTATATTTGCTTCCTTCCACTGTCCCTAGCATTAGGTAGAGTGTGAGAGCTGCTTTTGGTGCCATGGAAAATGCACCCCCTCTCATTCACTTGTCGGAACCTTCGACCAAATATCTCTTTGCAAGGGAAAGGAGCAAATCATATTTTCAACGTGAAACCCTTTGTTTCGTCTCCTCAACACATTTTTTAGTGTGTTCTGCCTCGATCTCATCTCTATTGACACATTTCCATGAAATTATGTTGGTTTTTTTTTAGATGTGGTTTATGATTCTCTAAGATCGGTAACCAATATGTCCACCAAATAATTGAACCAAGGAAATATACCCAAAAAATCACTTCTTTCTAGCTCAACCACAAAGCCTGACCTTAAGAGTGTCAAGAAAATTAACGTGCAACCTCTCAATTGCAGGGATGCTTTAATGATAGGAACTCGACCAACTGAACTAATCCTCTGGACTTTCATTCTTTTTTACTATAATGATCCTTAACGAGTTAGAGTTGCACACCATTCGACTTTACTATCGTAGCCTGGCTCACGCGTACCTAAAGGATCAAACCCACGCCTCGTGACATAGGGCCAACAGATCAAGAAGAAACATATTTTAAAGTTTTTTTAAACACCTTAAATGAATTTTATTTAATTATTTATTATTTTTGTGAAGTGTTGAGAAATAACCATTATAGCCCAACAACAAGATAATCTTAAAACTCTTACATTCAATTAAATTTTACTCAAGCACCTACTTGTTAAACAATTTTTTTTGAAATATTGAGTTAAAACCATTATAATCAATTTATTTTTGTGAAATATTGAATTCAAATTTTTACAAGGTAATTAAGAAAATTTCAAAACCTTTTCCTTAGATTTGGGGTAGAAATTGAAGTTAATTTAAAGGATTATATGGTATTAAAGATTGTCTTAAATAATTTACGAATTTAAGTTATATATCATATTTTATACTGAAGTATTTATAATTTAACATCTTATTAAAAATCTAAGGGTCAATAGTGTTAGCATGATGTCCAGTGTAAATGGAAAACTTATTATTTCAGTATTGGATTGCGCACTAGATAGGTTGGATAGCATTCTCATTAATATGGTATACATTTAAATACATTAGTCTAACCTTAGATTCAGCGTCCAAGGTGTCTCAATTCCCACTAACATTTCATATTCCTCACGTAACCCTAATGAATTAGGTGTTTTACATTGGGTGTTAATTATTTGCAATATAATTTGAAGTTAACTAGTCCTCACATGATATATGGGATCCATACCTCTTTTCATGCAACAACACAGTAATGGAATAAGAGTCAATTTAATTACAATTCATTGTTATTTAGAATTTAGATGTCATTCAACATATTCATGGTATATTTGAAGAGGAAGAGACATTGTTGTTAACCCACATATAATTATATATATCCTTAAAGTCACGTCCTTCCTCACAACAAGCAATCCACCTAGTAAGTTGCAATCAATTGTGTGTACTCAAGATGAAGTGTCGTGTGATATGCTTCGTATGGGATTTTTTTGTATGTTGGCACTACATTTAGAAACATTCCCTAAAGGGATTGCAATGCATAACATAAACTTCCTTCGACATAGATTTCAAGTTTAAGATATGTCTATTCCACGAAGTTTGCTTGTGACTTGCACCTCACTTAATGTATTTTTAACATGTCATTCAATCTAAGATGACTTAACATTGTGTCAACTTCGCCAATGAACCAAGGGCCCATTGATTGTTATGAGATATTTTAAATGATCTTTACACAATGTTATGTTTTGTTTTCTCTCCTTGATTATTAGCATCAATGTAGACTAACCTAAGTTGGTTTTTGTTCTAATGCCTTAAGTCCTAAGCTAATATTAGTAGAATCTCTTTTAGTTCAACATGTCAGCAGTGGTATAAATCATGCTAAATTGTGTTGGTTTTGAGACTCAAGTCTTAAGTAGTAAAACCTATTGGAAAACTGGCATGTTAAGAACCTTAACTACATTTTCTATTATGTTTATGTTTTTATTTTTAACAGGGATGAGTATTTGTATTGCATTGAATCTGTGTCTTATCACAACAAATACTTAAGGGTTACATTGACTGTCGTTCAACCTGCCTCTTATTCAATACTTACTGTAAACTTCTATAACTTCGAGGGGACTATAAAGTTTCACAAAAATCATTACATTATGATATGGATATATCTGACAATAGGTTCCTAATAACAAACAAAATTTACTACAATACATATATCATTTAGAATCCTTGCCATCCTTTGTCGGTGTCTAGTTGAGGTTTTGACACTTGTGTACCTCCTTCCAACTTCCAAAGCTAGATTTATTTAAACTTGTATTTAGTAGTTGAACTTGCTCCTGTAAATCTGTAATTTTTTGGAGAAGTGCCTCGATCTCATCCATTTTCGAGGTTGTCTTATCTTTCATACTTTGAATCTCCTTTAGCACATTCACATTGATTTCAATCAAATGTTGTTCTCTCATGTTCATCACTGTCATATCAAGTGGGAGGGCGCCCATTTTCTCCACCAATTGAGCTACTCATTACATCTACAATTATTTTATCTTTTATGACCATTGTCACCCCAATCTTTATCTTTACCTCGTTGCATCTTTCCCTTTCCTATCAAGAGAAAGTTGTTACCTTCCTCAATGTACCACATAGTCACCCCCAGGTCTATGTCCTTAACATATCACACAATCCCCCCTCCCCAAGTCACCTCTAATATTGTTACGTGCCTCCAAACTCAATCTGTGGCTCTCCTGGTCAGCCAACCTAAAGTTGTCAAGTTACTTCTTCTCCCACAGTTACCAATTGACCCGAGCAGCGCCAATTTTGCATCCCCTCAACCATTCAGTGCTTCATCTCTATCCATGATCAATGCACCACAATCTAACTCTTTAATTACCAAATTGTTTTGCGTTCTCTCAACCATTCAGTGCTTCATCTCTCTCTATGATCAATGCACCACATTTTAATGCTCTAATTACTAAATTGGAGGTCAAAATTTTCAATAGGGAAGGATCGCACATCGAGCAAATTGTGGTCCCATGGGACCTACCAAATTCTTCAGCCTTTCCCCCAATTTCCTATCACCAAAGTGCCTCTTGAAATGGCAAACACGACATTATTTTTTGTCCACTACGATTCGCGCTTCTTCTCCCAGATACCACATGAGTCTGGAGTTATTGTTGCATGTTTGTTCATAATTGTCTCACCTCCCATAATGTTCATCCTCAGATATGGGGGTCTAATGGCATGATGATACTATGAAATTTGGCGTGTGTCCCTCATATGAGGAGAGTGTGGTCGTTTTCCTTTTACATACACAAGATTTACTCAGGGTGCCACGACAACGATTGGCCCCCCAACCCAATTTTTAATTTGGAGTCTCTCCCTTTCGCTAAATTGATCCATATTATTGTTGAAAATTAAACATTCTTTTAAATAAATAAACTTTACCATCTGGGTTATGGCAAAGAGCACCATCCCGAGGTGTCATTTACCTCTAAAGGCTCTACTCAAAGTTAGCAGGCTTAATAAGCACATTTATCCACTTCTTCTTTTTGACTTCTAAACATATGAAAGTACCCCTTTCGTGGAATGTCTTCATGGAGCCTCCTTATTCTGTTTTATAAGTTCCCTAAGTGCTTATCTCGGGGCAATGTTCCTTTGAATAAGTGTTGTATGGAAATAAGTGAGTCTCCTGAAATTCTAATGTTGGACACTTGTGAAGCTTTGGCCAAGATCATACCTTGTAACAAGATGTGCATTTATGCTTGATTGTTTGTCATTGATCCAAGTCCCCATGCATACATCTTATCCAGGTTTCCTTCGGGGTTATACAAGACCCCTCTCACTCCTAACACCACTAAATTTTTCTTTGAAGCTCCATCAAAGTGGAGTATCCAACTATTTTCCTTCTTTCCCCAGTCATGTAAATCCTACTATGGTAATTGTAACTTCCATTTTGCATCATCTTGTTGGTCTTTGCTTTCATTTGCTATAGCATTTCTTCCCGAATCCACCAATTTAGCAAGTCGTTCTTGTTTCAGAGAATCCAATTTTTTTTTTATCTATTTTGCCTACTTTTTGGCATCCAAAGTCTACACACATAGTTAATGTTTTCATATCAGTTGATTTGGCAAGTTGGTTAGTTTTTAAAAATGGCATAATTGTTGGATAGTTGGATAGGGCAACATAATTTTTTTGGAAGAGCTTCCTAGAACCATTTAGGTTTGGGCTTCCTTAAGAATGATCCATTATAATGTTTAGGCAAAGAAGAGAGAAACACTAGGAGTCAATGGGTCGTCATACTCCGCTGAATATTGGGTTGAGGACTTCTGCCAATACCAACTTAGTATACAGGCAATGAAAAAGTAGATGTGAGATTGATTCTTCATGTTGTGTACATTTTGAACATCTTGAAGGTCCCTGTATTCCTCTCTTCCAAATATTTTCAGCTATCGGGATTTTTTTATGTGCTAATAACTAACATAAAGTATTAACTTCTGGATTTGCATTGGTTTGACTTATTTTCTTCCATGTCACAGATTTTGGAGGTAAGTGGGCTGAAAACAACAAATCCTCATATCCCTCTTTGACTACATATGAAGACATTTTCCATCCAATTTGGTCTTCCTCTTGTTGGTTCCAAGGAGAACACTCTACCAACTTATTTCTCAATATCATAACCAAGTGCGAGAGATCGTGTGGGATTCCACTGAAGTTCCACCCCTTCCAATGGCAACATTCATCCGAGAGAGAGACTTTTGCCAGAGATAGTAATTCCAACATACCATCCAAAGGTTTCTTGTCTATTATATGATTTGTCCATAATTTGATTTTTGCTCCATCCCCCAAGATCCAGTAAAGGCCTTTACTGATGATAGGGGCCATTGTCGAGAGGATATTCCATGTAGTCAACCCTTTTTACTAGACTAAATTTGATCATTGCTTCTTTTTCTCTTAGGTAAAATGTATTTTTCTCGAAGGACAAATTTCCACTAGTCCCTATTCTACGTCACAAACCTCCTAACCAACTTTTCCCCTATCACTTTATTCATGAGGATAGGGTCTCTTATTCCTAATCCTTGATGAGTTTTGGGAGCTCTTACAACAACCCATTTAATTAGATGGAACTTCCTTGTGCTTGATTTTCCTCCTTCCCATAGGGACTATTGAATTTTTTTAGCCAAATGATTCAGAATACTTTGAGGTGCTAAAAAATAAGAGAACTGATAGAGAGGTAGGGTTGAGAGGACAATCTTTATTAATACAATGCGACCCGCAAGATTAATCCACCTTCTTTCATATTCCAACCTACCACTGAGAGTGTCAACAATTAATATATACAAAACATGCAATAATGTGCATCCTTTCTAGAGTCCCATGGATGCTTTAGAGAACTCAACTACCTTGTCATTTACCAATGGGGCTATCCAGATAGAACTAATACACGGGGCCACCCATTGTATAAATTTCTCATCAAATCCAAATTTCGACATTACTTTAAAGAGGAAGGTGTGCATGACGTGATCAAATGCATTTTCCATGTCTAATTTGATGATCATTCCCTTATCTCCCTAGCTTTATTAGAGTCAATCCCTTCCTGAACTAAGAATATGTTACCAAATATTTGCCTCTGAGGAACAAACCCACCTTGGTTTTCAATGGTGATGTTTGGAAGAAATATTTGGAGCCTTCGAGCTAAATGTTTTGAGATTACCTTATAAGAAACATTGTAGAGGAAATTGGTCAAAAATGAGCAAAAGATGATGGATTAGATTCTTTAGGAATCAACGTTGGAAAGGAGGTGTTCACTCCTCCTCCCACAAAATTCCTCTTTAAAGAGTATCCCACCGGCCTGCATAAATCATATTTAATCACATCTTAGAAGCACTGTTAGAAGTGAGCGGAGAATCCATCTAATCCTCAGGTTTTGTCCGAATTGAAGGAGAACACCACTTGTTTTATTTCTTCTTCCAATGGAGGCTTTGTTAACCATTGATTATCTTTAGCCGAAATTAATTTTAGCACATGGTCCAGCAAGAAGGCCTCAGCATCTACCGAGGATATCTTTGTTTGGTTGTACAATGCTTGAAAGTGACTAATGACCTCTACCTTGATTTGTTGAAAGCTTGTTATTTGGTCCCCCTTACCATTGACTAATGACTTCTACCTTGATTTGTTGAAAGCTTGTTATTTGGTCCCCCTTACCATTATTTCTTGTATGTTATTTTTCCACCCATTACTTTTTATTATGGAAGAAATTTGTGTTCCTTTCCCATGTCTGTAGCCATATACTTCTTGATTTGAGCCTCTACGTTTCTTCTTCTTCTTTTAAAAGTGTGTGATATTTCATGAACAACTCTTTCTCTTTTTGGAAAAGCTCATTTATAGTTAGGTCGTCCTTATTTGTATAGTACAACAATTCCATCTTTCCCCCATACTCTTGAATTATCCCGAGACACTCTATCCTTAAGTCTTCAACCCATATTTTAATCTTCTCCTTTAGCCTTTTGATTTGTTGCTCCTAGATCTTGATAGGACTGTTTGTGACCCATTATCTCCAAGTTGTTGCTACTAGATCATTGAAGCTTGGTTTTTGAACCCAAATTGGACTAAACCTAAAGTGGAGAGGCCCATAATTTATGCTCTCAACTAAGCCTAACTTTATTGGACTATGCTTTGATCTGCTCCAAGGGAGGATACCTGACTGAAATATTAAATTTTGAGATAAAATATAATCATAGATCAAGAACCTCTTCAGTCGGACAACAAGGTGTCGTGGTTTGGAGCGTTTGTTATTCCATGTATATTTATGTTGTAATGTCCTCTAATGATAAT
>APFE031012537.1:14756-32063 GCA_000404065.3 Pinus taeda | reverse complement strand
AATTAGTTTCATATTTTAATTTTGGGGCTGTTACATGTTTGATGGGTTTGGTATCCATTAGCTTAAGTTTTTGAATGAGGTCTTCCATGTTCTCTTGGAATTAATCTTTGATTTGAGATACCTATTTTTTTTCGCACTTGTACATAGTAGTATTGAAATACCCTCCCAAAATACATTTTGAGTTATAGTTGGTATCTTCCAATGCCATTAAGGAAGCCCAACATTCTTTCTTCTCTCATAATTGACCCGACATATAGATATTTATAATTGTCCATACCTGGCTCGAGGGAATATGCATAAATTTTTTCGCCAACCAATGTAGTGCTGAAAAATGATTCAACATTCAGAGCTCTACGGGGTTCCACATTTTACAAACACCCCCTAAGGCTCCTCTTGAACTAATTGATACTATCTACGTCCATTCCATAAGTTATGTTTTCTTTAGAGGAGTTCCCGATCCTCCATATTTGTCTCCTAAAGCAGGACCACTAAAGGCCTTTTTTGTTTGATTAGTGACATGACCTCTACTATTCAGTTTTCCAACCCTAAGCCCTTGTAGTTCCAGGAGATGACCTTCATAATTTTTTGCATGTATGGGTTTCCTCTTTGGATGGGGCAATTTTATTCCATTTTCTGGTGGTTCTGAGTCCTTGCATTTGAGCATCTAGAATTCCTTGGTTGCCTAATTCTTTCTCCTTTTCCATTTTCTCCATTCATATTTCCTTACTTGTTTTACTTACAACTTTGTTGTCCTGCTGCTCTTGTTCTCTTTCTTTTTCAACCTTTGAATTTTCATCTGCAAAGTTGGCAAATATTAAGCCAACTTTAGTGTCCCTTGGAGAAATGAATTTGTCCTCCTCTCCCAATGGGTTTTCTTGATTCAAATGATTCCAATATTCTTTTAAAGGCAACATATTCTCACTAATTTTCTCTAGATTTGCCTCTTTATGTAACACCATATCTAAGGGAGGAGGGTGTGATTACTGGATTTCACCTTCTTCAACCTTTGTGTTTAATCATTCAAAGTTATTTCCTCTTCTCCCAACACTTCATGATTTGTTGGTTCCTTCTCAAGCACATTAAACTGATTTCTTTGGAGATATTGGGCCTTTCCCTTTGTTCGTCGCATGATCATTTTGTTTTGGGTAAGTCTACTACTGTTGGGTTGTTCCTCTTCTTCTTTTGTCCTATTACCATTGTTCATTTGGATCTCCTTGCTTGGTTTCTCAACTTGTTTTTCTTGCAATTCTGTGCAAAATGGCCATATTCATGGCACAATTTGCATTTAAAGGGGAGCTAGTCATAATCGACATCCTGTATATGTGACCAACTGTCCAAGTTCAAGTTGATTTCCACTGGGAGGACTTTGTCCAAATCCACAACTACACAGATTCATGCACATGAGAATAAACCTTCATGGGGTTCACCTATATCAGTGTATTTACCTAGACCATTTCCAATGATCCAGAAAGTGGAATTGTTCCAACAGTTTAGAGGGAGAAAGGGAATATTTACCCAAACAGGGACAACTAATGGGACATCACATTCTAGATTGAAGTTTGGGTTCTAATGATCCAGGAATAGGCCTTGAGCCCCCATAAAGTAAGGCCCACTTTGGAAGATTAGGTCCCAATCAACTTTATTTTCAAAGAAGAAGGTGAATTTTCCATAGAAGGAGAAAGAGATCTCACCTTTTATTAGTGGTTTCCAATTTTTCTCCACCCATTGGCGAACTTAAAGTGGAGATGGCTAAAGGCTCATGAACTAGCAAACAAACCCTCACTCTGCAAGTTTTAGAGCCCTCAATTTGGCCTAAGGAGCAAAGCCTTATACTTTTGAGATCTCATCTAGTTTCTGAATGAAGCAAGAGGGATTAGATATTTAATATTTGGGTCCATTCAAGATCAAAAGGCTGAAAGCTTTAATCTTCGACGTATTGGGTGGTGGGTGAGGGCTCGAGCCACTCGAGGCATTTGAAATCCCATCCTACCTATCAAGAGGCAGGCTATAAATAGAATCTCCTCCAAGCCAATCCAAATCGTGTAAAGCTTCAAGATCCTTGATCCAATCCAAGCACCTATGGCACAAAAGGGCTTAACTTCCACTGTAAATTCAGGCTTACAAAGCCGTGCTCCTCGTTGATCTTGCAAAGCTCTAAATATAAAAAAAAAAAAATGCTAATCAAAATTACACTATTATGTTTGTTGAAAATAAAATATAATCTTTATAAACACTCGAGTTCTCTAATTTTCTCTTAATGTTATCTTTTAGGCTACAATTCTACTTATTCTATGTCATAGTTATTTAGCATGTGCCTTGCTTATTTATAAAAAATTCCCTAACCAACTTTGTCAATAACTATCGCTATCACAAACACAGGTAATTTGGGGTTTGAATTGGTGCCTTTACATAAGAAGTGCCTTAACAATACACCTTGTCACCAACTAGTCTACACCCTAGGGGCTATATTTGTAGCCATATGTGAGTTAATATTGAAAGATATCATTTGCTTGGAAAAGTAAGTCTGCAATTATCTTTGATGGAAAATCTTACAACCATAATCATACTTTTGCAAGCTCAACTTTAACCAACCATGTCTCGTTTTTCGTTGTCATGTTTCTATTGATACCCCTATATAAAAAAAACCTATATTGTACTTTCCAAAGGGTAAAATCTAAATATATATGGAGCTACAAACATAAAGTTAGGAAACCCAAACCAAAATCGGTACTATGCTTTCTTCATGTGATACATATTTTCCAGCTTATTATTATTCTTTTAAACGCCTAAATTTTAATTAAAAGTATGGAATATTATATCATTGGAAATCTGTTGAAATTATTTTTCGAGTCAAGTAATACTTGCCTTCTTTTATTTTTCTTCTAGGTTACACACATGAGGAAAATCCTTGAGTACTTCCCCCCATTTCGAGGATGGTACCCAAGGTGAACCCTTAAATCTTCAAGGCACATAATCAATCAATACAAAGGCTCAAAATGATTACATCAATATACCCATTATGAGCTCAACAATTCACTTGCATGAATTGAACTTGGTTGAGGAGGATAACAACATTTCTCCCATCCACCTAAGCTAACCCCAATCAACAAGTAATACTTGAATATATTCAATAGTTTTTAAACATTTTTGTTTCCATGATCTCACCACATCTCATAGTCCATAAATTATAGATTGTTTTTGTCCCAATGACTATTTCCTTGACTTTTAAGTATGTCAAAAAGTTTCAAATTTTGCTTGGAAATATTCAATGGAACTTACATATCCTTCTTTTCATCATAATTTCACTACATCACGTGGTGTGTTATTATTATTATTTTATTTTAAATTTGTTAACACCTAATCCATCTACATGTATTGGGTTCCTCTACCTTGGACCCTCAATTCATCCTCGTTGAACCTTCATGAGTATTGGTTCATGTTTATGAGAAATACCATTCTCATTTCCAACAATTCTATCATTTGCCTTATTTAAATTGCAATTTTTTATTTTTTATTTTTTTATGACTAGCTTAGCACCATCCCAATGATTATCTTACTGCATCAAGTGTGCTCCCAAATTCCTTGATCAAAGTTCTTCATCCTTCACTAGTTTTGGATTTTTTCAATCACTACTCTGTACTCATCTAATGGCTACCCTAATGATTGTCCAAATAGTAATCCGTCGACTAATTTTCCAATGGAAATCTCAATAACCTTCATATGTAGATTTCCATTAATTGTCCTTAACTTTGACATTTCATAAAATTTTTTTCTTTCCTAGGAAATATTTAGCTAAAAACCACCTATATTATGCCATAAGAAATTTCACTAGATCCTATAGTCCAAAATTTCAAATGACTATTTGTTATTACTATTTCCATGATACCATGAAGGTTGGGTAACAAACAAGGTATCATTAAATGTTCATACCATTTTTTTAACAAGAATAAGGAAACCTTATTTTATAAAAATTGTAGTAAAGCTAAACAACAAAGTATAAAAACATGTGTCCTAAGTTTTCATGCAAGATTGATAGCCCCCAAATGGCACAAAACATAAATTGCAAAAGTCCACATGTAATACATCCTAAATTTTCTTGAAAATATACTTATATGTATACAAAGTTAAAAAAGACTACTAAAATTCTCATTTCTTTTCTAAAATTAAAAATTAGTGAAAGACATAGTGATTGTTGCCTTCTCCCTATCCAATGGGAGAATGAAGGGAGTTCTCATTTTTAAGGTACATGTTCTTCATCATTTGGTGAATTGTTCCTTCCTCCTTTAAATTTTCTTAGATATAGTTTGTCGAAAACCCATGATTAATAGCTACAGAGTGGGAGTCTTTACTTGGAGTAATGACCACATTCCTCAAGATATTGCATTATGCTTCTGGTAAATCAATTTATGCTTGTGTACTACCAAGAAATTCATGATTATAACATTTTGCAAACTACACCCTCGTCATTTTCATGCACTTTGGAGATCACTAAAAAAATAGAGGATATGTTGCATTGTATGGACTCTTCATGCCTTCATAGAGCCCTTCTAAACTCTTGAGTTTCCATGTAATCCATTTAAGCAACACAATGAAGAAACCTATGATGTCATCTCTTGGCAAGGGTATTATGGGGCTCAAGCTGACACTCATAAGGAATAACCCAAAGACATTCATATTTCCAACACATAAAGATAGACACATTACTCAACATAACACACCACCAAAACCATGTCAATTCACCAAAGATTCCCATTACCAAGTTGAAAAAATATAAGTAGCCAAAGTCTAAATAAACTAAAGAGAGGTTCACCCAATGAAGAAAGACTAGGATACAAGCATAACCCATAGAACCAGGAGGGCCTATGTCAAGTAAGCTCTCAAGATGCAAAAATATTAGAAGAGAAATGAAAAATGACAATGGAGGGAGCACACAAAAAATACAATCATCTACAAGAGACCAAAACCAAGAAACAATCGCCCTCCACACACACCTTGAGATAAAACTAACAAGAAAAAATCACAATAAACTATACAAAGATTAATTGAGGCTCATACCAAGTTGATTTTTGGCTAAACAACCTTCCTCCCTTCAACACATTCAGCTTCTCCTCCATTGTGTTTCATCATCCCACTTTGTCAAGGAAGACACTCCTCAAGGAATTCAAGTACCAAAGCAAGGTTAATTTCATGCTTGTAAAAGAGGTAGGCATGTCCTTTCCTATCTAAGATCCTTGCTTATAACCTATTGGTGGGGTTTATCTGACAAGTGGTGATTAATCGTGATATTAATTCTCTTCATCTCTAAAACGTCTTAAGGAATTGGGTGAAAGTGCGACTGCTTGTTCTTTTGTAGGACACCTAATGCCAACTTCATTGGATAGAGAATAATATTGCTGGGTGTGTTATTGGAAGACCTAATAGAATGAGACATTATGTGGAGTGACACCTTTCTTCTAGATTTAGGCTATAACTAAAACAAGTATGTTATTGGTGGGGTTAATTTTGAGACAATCAATTTGATAATTGTTCTTGGGTTTTCTATATTATTCAAGGATTTCATTGTGCCTTCCGTTGTTTGGAGGATACCTTGAAAAAGAGAAAAGATCTTTGCTTAATCATTTGTAGAATTTCCAAGACCCTAGGCAAACGATATTTTGAGATTTCCCTCGAGATCTAATAATAATCCCCCCTCCCCTCCCGCCGTCGTCCCCCCCCCCGGCCCCACCCACCACCATGCCTACTACCCTTATTGAGTGGTCACAATTTTGAACTCATGCTATAATACAATTATTTTGTAAGTGATTTTCTCTCTTTCAAAATCACTGAGTTTTATTCATCTCCTTGTGTGTAAGTCAACATTACATCATGGTCATAAAAATGCATGTAAGGGACAAGGATGGATATAAATGCATGATCCAACATATTAGGTCTTGTTTTTTTTTCACTCAACAATATCTAGTCATTACCTTCCATTTATATTGATTGTATAAATCTTTTCCAACCCAAATGGTCTCTTTTATATGCAATTCTCCACTATTAAACTACACATTTTCACGACCTTTCCTCAAATGTTGAATATATGCAAAATGACCTTCCTTGGAAACATACCTAGTTTGGAAACCAAGTATGCATCACTCAAACGGTTTCCATTACAAGGATGTGAACTATTTTATTTCTCAGAACCTACCAATGTACAAATATATTCACAACTACTTGCCATCCCACTCAATATATATCATATTTTTCTATTTATTTTAGAGTTAAAGTTCATATTCAAGCTTCAATATTTAATAAGCTATGCAAAATTATGGAAAATATCATATCATTGTTGTGTGTCTACTCTTATGCACATATTAACAATCTTACGTTACTTTTCCAAAACAAACAAAAGAAAGTGCAGTAAAAAATCACTATAACATGCCCAATTAAGCATACCATAATTACATAAATCATTTTCCACCCAACCATAGAACATCTCTAATTAACCTCACATTAAAGATATTCTTTACAAATACAAACTCGTCAAAAAATACATTCATAAATTAGAAAATCAAAACTACTAAAAACACCACCATCCATTAAAACATTTATGCATCTAACAACAATCAACCATTATATCAACACTATGGTCAAGAAAACTCATGATCAAAATTTATTGAAACTAGTCTTTGTTAAAACATGTAGGATTCCTACCTAATCCAAGTAATAAGTGAGTACAAATAACGTGCATAATTAATAACCATGTAGGATTCCTACATAATCCAAGCAATAAGTAAGTCCAAATAACTTGCATAATTAATAGTTTCAAAATTAAAAAAGTTTGGGAAAAGTCCAAAACATTACCACCAACCCTAGGGAAATAAGAAAAACAAAATTTTAATAAATTACCAAAGAGTTTCAGTAATTTCACGATCACTTAAACAACTCGCTATATCAAAGACATGATTCATTTAATGGGAATGGAGATAAGAATGGTATTTTTTCTTTGAATCAAAATGAACGAGTTATAGGGGAGAGATGTCTAATGTTGTGCAGGGAACAATAATTGATATAGTATAGGTCCCACTAAACCACCAGAAATTGAGACTTTTGCAACCAATATTTGAACAAAGATAAATAACATTAAGTGTAAATAAGTATTAATTTATGTCCAAAATTTCCCAAAACATTGACTGGGCCCACAACTATCCATAAATAGTATCTTAATACTTAAGAGTGCAAACCATATTGACCTAATTAGAAAATAGATAAAACCATAAATGCTTCCAAAATGGTCATTCGAGAAGTACAAAGTAGTAGTCACTTCAACCCCCATTAATCAGAACTGAAGCTTTGTATCCCAAATAAATATCCATACCTGCACATAATAAAAGTGAATGTATGTCAGCCATAACTGGTGTGTTGTTCAACATTTAAACCCCCTATGTTCAATAAATGACACCCAACCCAATAACATTTAAATCCACTTTGTTCAATAAATGACACCCAACCTAATAACTTCAATAAATGACACCCAACTCATTCTATTTTTCATTAAAACAAATCAAAGCACATGGATCAACAAATAACAAATTCCCAACCATTAGATCACATCAAATTAAATCCAGACCACACATTCAAAATGAAACCATTGCAATCCATGTCCATCCTTACCACCAATTAAATTCAAGTGCCAAAAACTATAAAAGAAGTTCAACAACTGTTGAAGTTGCATGTTATGCTTTCAAACTATTCACCAACCTTGAAGACAAAACATCACATAACAGTTGTCAGTATATCTAGTTTAGTTATATCAATCACAACTCATTTTTCCAGGTTAGTTATATCAATTACAGCACATTTTTCTTACAGTTCTATTTTCATTTCTCACAGTTCTTACAGATTCAGTTTCAGTTACAGTTTCAGTTTCATGAAAATCAACACACAGCCTACAATTCTATTTTCATTTCTCACAGTTCTTATAGTTTCAGTTCTTACAGATTCAATTTCAGTTACTTAGTTTCATGAAAATCAACACACAGCCTAGGGTATTCTCTCTTAGGTCCATAATTCTTTTTTTTTAAGGGACGGATAAAGACTAACAGTATAGAAAGCTAATGGGACGATATTAATAGTATCAAGTTGGTAAATTAAAAAATAAAATTGGTAGATGAGACAAATTAATGAGGAAAACGACTCTATTTAGTACATGAAGAGAAACAGGGTGTCGCTTGTTGCCTTTAGCACATCAAGAATGTCATGTTTAAATACAAAAGCAACATGCAACAATAAAAAATTGAGTGAAAAGAGAGGAACATGTTGAATGGGGATTTGGACAAAGAAATCCTGAAGAACCACATAGGTAACATAACATATTGAAGGGATTAAGAACAATTGAGAGTTTGACAAAGAATGATCATAGGGATTCAAACAAAACGCAGCAAAATCTAAGTATGTCGGCAAAATATTCACCGACATCAACGTGAAGATTGGACTAAGAGCTATCATCCTTCATGGAGTCAATGTAAGCACAAAAATGTACATGCAAGATCCATTAAGAAAATATGAGCATTTGGTTCACCTCATTTACATATAGAGAGGAAGTTGAAAATCACCATAACTTGAAAAGCCCCCAACTTTTAATAGTAGCACCTTAGGTATTGCAGCAGAAGTTTGGTTGCTTGGACATTTCTCTAGTGACATGAAGGCTAAAATAGCAACTTATCATAAGACAACATGCAAAAATATGTAGGAACATGATGGTCAACTCAATTGAAATTTGTTTAACCATAATTTCACAAGGCAATTTCTTTATGAGAATCATTTTTAACAAAAGCTTAATGAAATTTTATAATAACAAAAACTATGGCCCAATTGGCAGATAAGCATATATTTATTGTCCTTGTGTTGGATGTAATATAGATCAGAAGCTTCAGATGAGTTGCTTAATTAGTGGTCAACTATTGCAATACAACTTTGGGTGTTGGCACCGAAAACCTTGTATGAGGCCACCAATAAACATCATCAAGACTAATGGTTGCATAAACAAGACCTGCAAAATAAAGAGAAGAAATAGTTGAAAGGAGAAAAGGAAAAGGGGGTTTAGATCATTCTTGAAATATGATCAGGAAGTAAACAAAACAATGTAAAAGGAAGAAAATAACATAAGCAAATGAACAAGAAACAGTGGAAGGGCCCTATTGGAAGGTTGTTGTACACAAGGGGAAACCTATTAGAATGAAGGACCACAAAGAAGGCACAACCAGCCTCAAACTATTGCAAATGTGGCAAACTGCACCCTCATTACTCCTATTCACTTTATCTAATTTGATATATGAGGTCAATAATTACTCAAAACTTTACAAATTGGTAATATGCTTTCCTGATTTAAGAAAAAGGCATGACCTCTCTTATATATGTAGACAAGATGCAAATAAGAGTTGTAGTTGAAATGAATGTTTACATGACTAGAAACTTCAACTGTAAGTAACATGAGGAAAAAATTTGTTATGGTGGAAAAGTTGTGATCAAGAGTGCTTCAGGGGGTCTTAAGTTGGAGCCTTGGTCAAATTAAATAACATGCTTGGTTTGGCCAATGATAACTCCTTGATAGCCAAAGATCCATTTCTGGAGAAGTGCATCCTTATAGACCAAAAAAAAAAAACAAAAAAAACTAGATAATGAATGTTAAAAGGGATAGGTTGTAGCGGGAGGAACTAGAACTGAAGTGAACTTAGAACTTAACTAGATGTTTAACTGAATGGGAGGCTGATCTGAAGACCTACAAAAGCAACACTCTAGTTCACTGAAGGTGACACATGCATGCACCCTCTACCAAACAACAACCTATATTTCTATCTAACTTCACCCTCATTACCGAAGAACAGACCTAGAATAGACCTAGAAAGGATTATGCAAGTCCACTTGGTGAGACAATGGTGGCCTTGAATGAATTCAATTGCGATAACAAACATGAGTCTAAACAAATTAATTCAAACAGCAGTAACTACCAGACCTTCTCATGATATCTTAACTGTAAAGACAAGTTATCAAAACAACAAAACAATATTTTAAGTAGTCAAACCGAACAAGAGCTATGTTGGGAAATGCATAACAAAACCAATCAATACAGTCATGGTATTTTTAAGTGTAAAGACAAGTTATCAAAACAACAATCGTTGATAATTTTGAAGACATACAACAAAATGATTCTGTATATTTGATTTTTCAAGGATACTAACATACATGTTGATAATTTCCTGTAATAAAGCATATTTATTTTTGCCTTGTATGAAAACATAATTTATAAATATTCTTATCTAAATGCATGCAATAATTTTACAAATTGTTGCATCTATGGAAAAAGGTAGTTATGTTGTTCGTACAAGGAGAAGTGGCAGGAGAGTGACAAGGGGTGCGCAGCTGCGATGCACATCGTTTGATGAGGACAGGACAGGTGATGTCAATGTCAACAATGCCTCAAGGAACATTGTTGAGGATGACTATGCGACTGAAGCTGATGTTATCACAACATCAGCCACAGAACCACCGTCAACAACAGTCCAAGGGGCAAGTTCAACTAAAAAGATTAGTGCTATAAGAGGATGGAAAAAAGAAGAAATGTTAGTTGCAATTGACGACATAGAGTTTAATGGATACTCAGTTCTGGCATCTGCAAAAAAAACATGGTATTCCTCCCTCATCAATACATTATTGGATAAATTGACTGACTCATACAAAATGTAGAGGGTCTCTTACAGTTATGACTGAGGAGGAGGAGGTCGAGGTGGTTGAGTGGTGTAAAGAGACGGCCCAATTGGGACATGGGCTAGAGTTGATACAACTCAAATCCACAGTGGTTCAAATCTGTCAAGGGAAGCCAAACCCGTTCAAAGATGGGTTTCCTGGTAAATCATGGTGTTTTGGGTTTAAAAAAAGGCATACAAAACCTGTATTGCGTACTGTTGAGGGCCTTGACAGAGACAGAGCATTAAATTTGTGCCCTGTAGTTGTGCAAAAGTTCTATGACACACTTTCTAGTGCTTACGATAAACATTCTTATGGAGCAGACCATATATGGAACTGTGATGAAACAGGTTTACAGGCGGGGAGGAATTGTGGCATGCGGATAATTGCCAAGAGAGGGAGCTGAAATGTGCCAAAGATTTTGCCTAAGAGTAGGGAGTGGATAACTATTTTATGTTGTGTCAATGAAATTGGTACTTCAATCCCAGGATTTTATCTATTCAAAGGTAGAAATCAACTAAAAAAACTATATACAGAACTGTGAACCAGGTGCATGCATGGCTGCATATCCCCATGCATGGATGACTAAAGAACTATTTTTAAGTTGGCTTTTTCACTTTGCTGCATTGATACCAGGTGGCATCTTGCCTAATAACAGACACCTATTTATATTAGATGGCCATGGGAGCCACATGGCTATGCAAACAATTGAGGAAGCAAACAATTTAGGCATCGACCTGTTGACATTGCTCGCTCATACCACTCACAAACTGCAACCACTTGATGTTAGTGTGTTTGGCCCTTTCAAGAACTATTTCAGGTCAGAGTGTGCTGCATGGATGATAAATAATCTAGGGGTTGAGGTGAAAAGGTTCGAGCTAGCAGAGCTTGCAAGTAAAGCTTTTAAAAGGGCTTTGACACCATCAAATATCAAGGTTGGCTTTAGGAGGACAGGAATCTGGTCAGTGAACTATGATGCTCTTATGCATGATACTGGTTGTAGCCAAGCGTTTCATGTGGATGGTCAGGAAGAAGGGAATGCCCAAACAAGTGTTGAAGTGCAAGAAGTAGATGACCAAGATGGTGTTGTTGCAACTAGTAATATGATTTCCCTCTCTCAAGGACACTTATATGATGAAGATGATGAAACTGTATGTGAAACACAGTATAACCATGAACAAATTCACAGTAACATGGAGATCATTCCACCAACTCAAGAAAATGAAACTCCTGTTGTTGATATTGTCAATGACATTGTTGAACATGCAGTTGACAATGACCAATTAACATTGCCAAGCCAAGTAACCCCACCTTCATGGTTAGCAGAAGCAATGATTAATATGAATGCACATAGTGTCTCAACAACCAATGAACAAAGCATGAACATGCCCTCACAACCAGCAAAATTGAACAGTGAAATTGCTCATTTTTTGTGGACAATAGATCAATGGAAAAAGATGAAGCACATAATGAGGTATCAAATGAATATAATGATATAGTTCAATAAGTTCCATTAGATATTGAAAGGGAAGTACCAAGCAATGACATGCAGGTGGGAGGGGTGGAGAAGTTACTTGGCCGGTTTCTAAAGCTACCAGTAGAGAGAGTATCAATGAAAAAAAAAGCAAGGTACACCAGGTAGTCTTCGTTTGGGCTGAAGCTCACAATTACTCACCTTAGAGGACTATATAAACATGTTAGTTGAGTCTGAGAAAAAAAAAAAAAATTGAAATGCAAGAATTAAAACAAAAAAAGAAGGATCTAGTCAAGGAGAAGAAGGCAACAAGGATTGTTGCAGCGCAACATCGATCAGATGAAAGGATTGAAAGAGATAAAGCAAGGCAAGTTAAGGACCAATAAAAACAAATGGCAAGACAGGAAAAGGAATCAAGAAAGACACAACAAATGCTTGAAAAGGAACACGGGATAATCAATATGGTTGACAATGATACAAGCACAGCTGATGAAACCAGGATTATTTCAAACTCATTGGACTCCATTGCAGATAACACACCATTATTCCAAGATCTCATAAACATTCAAGTGCCTCACTATCAAAATAAGGGTTTACCCACTTGCCTTATTCTTACCAGAGTTGGTGTCAATTCTATGTATGCTGATTACACACCTCCACTTAATGCAGGGGTCAGTAGTGCAAATGTGAGGTATGGGTACTCAATACCTCCATGGTTGGAAGCTGCAATTTGGACTCAATCATATGGCAACAATCAACCATTTCCTAATCAACCCTTTTTAGGTAGGCCAACCTACCTGGCTCAAGAAGGTAACTCGGGGAGTTTTGGCACTCAAGATTCTCAGGGACATAAAGAATAGGGGTGTCATATGTTTTTGGTTGTAACCACATTATGATGTGGATTTTGGATGGATTGTATCTTTTTCTTGTCACAGAAACATTTTGGCTTACAACCTAGGTTGTTTTATTTCATACTGTGTGCAACATTGTAGCCAAAATCCATTTTAGAAGGAACATCTATAGTTTATTATAATGTAGAAATCTTACAAGATTCTCAGGGCCATAAAGAATAGGGTTGTCATATGTTTTTGGTTGTAACCACATTATGATGTGGATTTTGGATGGATTGTATCTTTTTCTTGTCACAAAAACATTTTGGCTTATAACCTAGGTTGTTTTATTTCATATTGTGTGTGACATTGTAGCCAAAATCCATTTTAGAAGGAACATCTATAGTCTATTATAATGTAGAAATCTTACCTGAGAATGCAAATGGGATTTTTTGTTATGCATCTACACACCAAATGGTTTACACAAGTGAAACAATGACAACATTTTTAGTTTACATTTCATGAGATTGTAGCAATACTTCATGATGAAACAACAAATAATGCACATAATACCTATAATAAAAACATAAAACATTTCAGGGATTTCCTTGCACGGGAAGGAAGATAATTGACTACTTGCATCCCTTTCATTTTCTACTATACATTTTGAACTCTCCAGATGTTGTTCGGTTGCACACAACATTATGAAAGGAGTCTATTCACTCCTTGTATTTTTTGGCTGAACATTGTATAAAAATCCTCTCTGGAAGCTATGCAAAAAGATCACTGAACTAATAATCATAAACATCGAGAAAACACAACATAAATGTGTCTACTCAATGTAACTTTGAACCATTACAAATGAATGAAAATTACAGTTTTTTCCTCTGGAAAAATCTTGCATCTTTCCAAATAGTACACACACACACAAAAACCTTGATTTTTGTTGAGTGGAAATCTAAAACAAGTCATTCAAACTCATTATTTACAATATAGTAAAATCACTGAAAAAATTAACCAATACCAGAAGTACCAGTAAAAGAAATCAAAATATTTGAATGCAAAACTACCACAGAAAATATACATAGCATCTGAAAACCCAAATCTACTAGAAAAAATTAAAATTAACCGACCTAACAAAACACAACAAGTGTAAAAACTTGAATGAACTACCTCCTTGATGAAAATTCAACTCAATTTTTCAATTAAATTAGTCATTTGTTACTGAGAGCATAGACCAAAAGTGTAAAAGAACAAAGATTCAGAGTCACCGAAATAGCAATACGCAAGAAATGGTCAACATTCATCCCCTGCAAACAAAAACACAAGGCCACTAAAGAAATCAACTGTCAAAATTTTAGAAAATGTTGCCATTTTAACATCTATAAATAGCAAAAATTGTCAGCATCTCTCAATAAACTACATATTTAATTTTGCTTCTTAAATTTATTTAGCATGCTAGTTAGAAAATTTACGACAAAAAATACCCCTTCCTAGTATAACAAACTAGCAAGAAATGTCCAACAAATGCTTCAAAAGCATTTCACTGACATTTCATAGCAGTTTCCATATTATAAACTTTTTAGGATATGGAAATCAGAACTTGTTTTTCGATGGCAAATATGTTCTACAATGACCAAAGTCTAGCCAAGCATCTCAATATTTCGCTTCTTTTTGTTTTTGATATCCAAAGAACTTTATCAAGTTACTGTAAGCAACGGTAATAACATGGTGTAATTTGGAATTCCAAGTTCCTATAACACTTACAAAATGTAATGAATAAATTCTTGAGTGTTGCTTTAAATTCCCAAGCCATGATGATTCAAAGATATATGTTTTCTTATTTTGCGAGGAGTTGTTACAATACCTTTTCTTTTGGCCAATCCATTACCACAAAAAATATACATAGCATCTGAAAATCCAAATCTACTAGAAAAAATTAAAACTAATAGACCTAACAAAACACAACAAATGTAAAAGCCTGAATGGACTACCTCCTTAATGAAAATTCAACTCAAATTTTCAATTAAATTGGTCATTTGTTACTGAGAGCATAGACCAAAAGTGTAAAAAAACAAAGATTCAGAGCCACCGAAATAGAATTACGCAGGAAATGGTTAACATTCATCCCCTGCAGACAAAAACACAAAGCCACTAAAGAAATCAAAATATTTGAATGCAAAATTACCACAGAAAATATACATAGCATCTGAAAACCCAAATCTAATAGAACAAAGAGCATACATAGAAATACGCAAGAAATATACATACACAGAAATATACATAGCATTTGAGAGCATACATAGCAATACATAGAAAATATACATATCATCTGAGAGCATAGACCAAAAGTGTAAAAGAACAAAGATTCAGAGCCACCGAAATAGCAATATGCAAGAAATGGTCATCATTCATTCCCGACAGACAAAAACACAAGGCCACTAAAGAAATCAAAATATTTGAATGCAAAATTAACAAAGAAAATATACATAGCATCTGAAAACCCAAATCTACTAGAAAAAATTAAAACTAACAGACCTAACAAAACACACCAAGTGTAAAAGCCTAAATGGACTACCTCCTTAGGCATTCACATTAGGCATAAGCAAAACCCTAAACATGCGAAACCCTAAAAACCCTAAACCTGCAAAACCCTTTGAAATCCTGAAACTCCAAGAGCAAAAATAACAAAAATTCCAATAGGAAGGTGAGGTGTTGAAAAACACAGTGGCAATCGCTGGTAGGATTTCTCCTACCGGATAGACGTAGAAGCCATGTCCAAGCGTCTTCCATGTCTAGACCTTCTCCAGAGCTTGCTAGACCTGCAACCAACGTGGAAAACATGAAAAAAGTAGGAAATTAGCCAATGGCATAAATTTTCATGGACATTTCGAAACAAAAACCATAAAAACCTGTAAATTACCTGTGTATTTACCTTCGACCTCGAACTGGCTAGAAATTGGTATTGGCTCCTCCCCAAACAATAGGTCGCGTGAATGAAACAACCACTAAGGTATTTGTAAAGCCACGGCTGTCCAGAATGAACAACAATTGCAGGCAAAATGAAATAAGAACAGCAGAAACCCTGTTCCATTAATGAGCGCATGCAAGCAAACTAGCCCGGTTAGCAAGTCAACAATGGCAGACAAATTGCACAGGTAATGGAGCCGTCCCGTGCCATTATCAGTGGAGGGCTTCGCCCAAACACCAGACCCGAACAACAATACACGGAGCAGAACAGACATCACGACAAATAGGCGGAAACAACCGAAGGAAAGAATAAAATTAGGTTTTTGAAGGGCTGACACCCACCACAACACATGGCAGGACACGTCGGGCAGGTGTCGTACAAGCGGGAGTGGCATCCACGTGCCTGTAGCTGAGGTGGAGGGGAGGGCGCACAGGTAATGACGTCCCTCCCCTAGAAAGATTTGGAAACAATTACAACTTAATTTTGAATTGAGGGATTTTTTTTTCAAAATTATTTTAATTTATTTCATAAGAAAGTTAAAAAAATAAGGTTTGGAGTATATTTTAAAATTGTTTTTGTTTGGCTAATAATTTGTTTTTTTGGATATAAGGAAATAGGGTAATGGTTTATGATTTAAAAATATCCAATAAAAGTGAAAACTCATTTTCTTATAAATCATCAACCAATAATTCTAAATGTCGTGATTTTCCTTAATAATAATAATGAATTGATCTACACTTACAGAGAGCAACCAATAATAGTTATCCCCACTATAAATTTAACAACTAAATTATGATAAATTATTCAATATATATATTTAAATAAATAATTAATTAAATAATTAAAAAAAACTACAATAATTCCTCACTCAAAACTTCTTATCATTTATTATCCTTCGGCAGGCCAGTATTACGCATTCGTAACCACGTTGAATGCCAATCACATTGCTATAAAATCAAATAGCCTCTTCTAAAATTGACATTGCAAAACAATATATATTGGTTTATTAAAATGTTTTATTCTATTTTTTTTTCTAGTGTTTCATCGGAAATCTTCTTATTTTACAATGATTTATACCATCTTTGTCATTGATGTTATACGAGTACTAGGTTGCAGGCTAGGTTGTAATTGTTGTCATACCCACTACTGAACTTGCGGCTTCAACTCTTCATTTTTCATGTCACCTATTCCTACGCGTCATATGAATGTAATATGCTCTTAAAGAATATTTAATATCCTAAATGCACGCTTGTGACCGCTGAATCTAACTTAACATAATGTTATAATGTTATGCTATGTCCATTGGA
>APFE031012537.1:0-14126 GCA_000404065.3 Pinus taeda | reverse complement strand
ATATTTCATGGCCTATCATTTTATTTTGCAATGATTTATTTTTATTAATACAATGTATTATTTGTTGTCATATTAGATTTCAGGTTGCAAGTTTGACATTTATGACAATTTTGATAACAAGCACCATCCAATTACTCTAGCTATGTTTAACAAACCTCCGTCGAAAATTGCTTAGGCCAACCAAACCATGAACTTTGTATTTGATAGAGTACAAAAACTCTTCACTCGTAACATTCAATGAGCATACATAGGACGTATATATAGATAAACTACCCCGGACACGGACAAACTCTTATCCTTAGGAAAAACTAGGTTGTCAAGGTCCTCGCGTGTCCAAGTTTTGTCATATGTGCATGTTGCACGCTTGTGAGGCTAACAATAACACACACACACACAATGCAATTGCTTTCGAATCAACTAATTTATAAATAATATTTTTTCATCCTATGTTATTGTGTCTACTTCTTTAGTAACGATACGTCACAATATGGAAAATTGAGAAAGCTTTTATAATAGAGGAAGAGTTGGCCTTGATCCCCAATTCACCTCAACTCCCCATGTCTCCATTTTATTTGGTTTTGGTGGTGAGGTGCGGAAATAAGTATGTAGAAATTGCCCATAAGCACCAAAACAAAAACTTCTTGCTAGGGTGAATAGACTATAGTTTTGTGAATCTATGTTTGCACTTGCCTTGAAATCAGGGCCTTGCTCTTTAATTGCATAGAGTAGGACTTTACCAATCAATAAAACCTAAATGGATCAAATTCAACATTTTTATTCTAATTCAACTATATTTAGACTAAACCAGAGGACTAACAACTATGTAGCACTTGTTATATTTATTTGTTCGAAACTTCTTATCATTTAATATATTTATTTGTTTTTAGTATAATGATTAAAGTGGACCATGTCCATAAAGTGGAATATAAATAATAAAAATGGGATATAATAACTGTATGAATACACAGTGGAAGGTTAGTCTATATGAAGGCATGTTAGGGTTTGAAAGTAGTTGTTATTAGTTGTCTTTCATAACTCAATATTTATGTTAAAAAAATGGTAAGCATTTTGTTATTAAAAGCGAGTTATGATATTTTTAATATTGGTTTTAAATATGTGATAATTTGTTGGTTTTTTCATTTAATTATGGATTTACCAAGTGTCTAGAGGAATCAATTTTTTTTATTTTTACTTTTTTCATTTTAAAAGAGGTTTGTATCACAAGAGATTTGATCATTTTTGGGGCTTGGTAGATGCATAGTTAAAATAGACCTAGCATGGTTTAATTACTAATTACAATTAGAAAAATAATTTTATATTTTTATTGTTATGTAATTTGACTAAGCAAAAATGTTTATAGGACATTACATTACAACATCTCTACCATACTGGATTGGAGAATGCATCTCGACGCAATTATTTCAATTAGCATATATCCATCTTAACTCTGGATCTACCAAGCATTGAGAGGAATCAAATCAAATCTCCTTTCACTCTAAAAAAGATTTGCACGTCAAGGGATTTGATCACTCTTGAGGCTTAGTAGATCCAAAGTTAAGATGGGTCTAGGCTGGTAAATAATAAAATCAAATAATTACTTTTATTTGTATTTTTAAAGTAATTTATTACAATCTTAATTTCTCTTTATTTAAAAAAGGTTGTAAAATTTATCATAACTTATTTGTTAATGGGTAAAAATAAGTGTCATTTGTGATCACTCTTGGTAATGTAAACTAACTCATCACTATTGTTCAAGGAAACCACATCAATTAAAATAATTTACTAATAATTTACAAAAAGTAGAATTTCAACAAGGGGAATACAAATAAACAGTAAACCTAAAAAATGTTGCACACTATCCTCTACGGCAAATTATTGACCTCATGCTACGTGTAAAAATGGGGTCTTCGCTAATATTGAGTTCCAAAGCTTTTGACTAGTCAGTCTTCAACACTATGAAATGTCTTGTATGTTTATCACACTCTATTAAATAAAACCTCTACAACCAAGTAATTTAAATGGTAAATTTGACCATTTTCATAAAAAATGCCAAAACTAATGAACTTAATAGAACCTTTACAACCAAGTAATTTAAATGGTAAATTTGGCCATTTTTTCATAAAAAATGCCAAAACTAATGAACTTAACAAAATTAAGCGTAAATAAAGTGAATAGATGAAGATACTTGGCCTCACATTTTCACCTTTTGTTGTTTTGATTTTTATTATTCTTTGGCTTCAATGTTTAACCTTGGAACATATGTGGGGAACAACCATTATAGCTATGACTTTGATCTCATTATTGTTCATATTCAATGTTTAACCATGGAACATCAACCAGAAATGGCTATTATAATGTATTGGGATACAACAATTAGAGACCCCTCAAAGCCCCAGTCAAATCCTTTTATTTGGAGAAACAAAAAAATCATGCTTTTAAATAGTCTACATTAGAGAAGAATACCATGGGAAAAACCATGGGTTAACAATACCATGAGTAAATACAATGACTCCAAAAATTATTTTTATTTTATTTTTAACGTATTGTTTTTGTAATATCCCTCCCTTAATAATAAATGATAAATAATAAATAATAAAAATAAAAAATAATAAAAAAAAAATAATAATAAAATAATAATATAATAATAAAAATAATAAATAATATTAAAAATACAAGAAAATAAATAATAAACAATGAATAAAACAAAATAATAATAAAAAATTAAAATAGTAATAAATAATAAATAACCATACTAAAGCTCTAAATAAAAATAAATAGAAATACAATAAGAAAACAGTAAAAAAATCAGTAAAGCTATCAAAAAGAAATAAAACAAGAAAGCAATAAAGTTGCATGTAGGCACATGGAGTGTGTGCATGTGGTTCCCCTTCCAATGTTTGCTCTAATTATTAGATGGTGAGGAGGATGGGAGGCATTCCATCATTCCAAGATTCTATCATTCATTCTCTTGGGAGAATAGTGTTCTAAGGCAGAGGATTCACTGGTAATAGTACGTTGATTGAGGGCTCGAGGGTGGCCAGTTGTAGCAAGACCTTGCGCAATTGAGCCTACTGTTGGGTGGAGAGTCGTCCCCAAAACCTTGTTGCAGTAAGCAGACTTCAACCACAGGTAAGTGCTACTCATAGTTTGAGCTTGATGTTAATTAGTTGATTAATTACATGTTTATTTTGGGCTGTTACATATGGTACATTAGAGCTTAGGCTCAACCCTTAGGGCCTATGGGCATCTTAGAAAAAAAAAATTGTTTTGTTGAGATTTTTAACTCGACTTGTTTTGAAAATTACAGGATCATTACTTCCAAGAGGCCGCATGTCTTTTTTTAGCAAATCTTATCATGTACATATTTAGTAACGAAGTGCTTCTTGTTTATTTTAATGTTTTGAAGGAATTCCCAACCAATATGAGTTTATTTATTTTGGCATGAATACTGGAATTTTCTTTTGGTTTGCCTTTCTTGTTGGTAAGGCTCTCACTGGTAGAAATTTGCAGACTTATTGCAAAATTTGTTGGCAAGGCACTTTCAGAAGTTTTTGTTTTGGACTTTCTTTCTGTTTTTGATTTATTGCGTCTCACAGACTGCTAAATTTGCGCATGGATTAATGATGACAACGAGAATTCCTCAGTTTTTCAAGTTCCGTGTTCTAAATACGTGGATTTACCAGCTCACTGTTTATTTTTTTCCTTGAAAATGAAAATATGATTGCCAGGTTCAAATAAAATTATGAATCTGTTCCTTGAATCATTATGAGACAAATATGATTGACATGTTTAAATAAAATTATGAATCTGTTCCTTGAAGCACTATGCGTTGTGGAGTTTGAAGTACAATTTGCTCCATACAAATGTCAGGCCAAGAGCTAATACCTCTTTGCAAACTGTCGACGCTCTGTCTGTGCTATCCAGGTTCTTCAATTCCTCCTCAAAATCCTTGATCTGCTGATCTAAGCGGTTCAACTATGCTAATTTGTGATTTATTCCACATAAGTTTGGAGTTCCAGGAGTTGGTTTCGGCTCTAGCCTTTTCATATCTGGGCTCCTTATGGCTGTTTTTGTTTAATTTACATAAGCTTTATACATTATTGTTATGTTTTTTTGCGACTCTGTGCAATGTTAGACTATCATGTATATTATCTTAATCTGTTGTAGACGGGTTGATATTGAATGCTTATCCTTTACTTTTATGGTATTTTTATGGATGTATAGGGTATTGGGTAATTATGGTGACTTGAATGGTTAATGATAGCTACGGTGATTAAATAACTGGATTTACAGTTAAGTGAAAAAGAAAGTTGGGAGTGTATTTTTATTAATTCTGGTTTGTATGCTTTCGGTGAATTTAGAAGATTTTCTACCCTTGAGAACCTCATATGATAGACTTTCTTGAACGTTTTTTGTTAGGGACTGATTCAATCAACATGATTACTAAGGGGACAGGGTGCACTGTTTTAAAATCTTGAGGGAAATGATTGACTTATGATATAGTAAATATTAATTTAATGGATCAAGGAAATAATGAAGATGGTGTTGCTGGAGCGGAACTGAATATATGCTCACGACTCTATAGATTGGAACTTCATCATCATTGGTAATTATTCTTATAAAAAGGCATGGTAATTACTCGAATGGAAATCACCACTTTTATCGCATAAAGATAGATACCTTCATCGAAGCAGAGATAGAGAGATCTTTGTTAATAAAGGCCTATAGATTGACTTCGATAGAAAGATGTAACATTCATTCGGTAGGTGTGGAACTAGGTTCTATATTCTTGGTTCTGCTTGGATTCATTTAGGGATTGTTGGATGTGATATGGATGGATTATTTCTACTCAATTCTAATAAAATAACATACAAAATTGCCGCCAAAAGGTATGGGATCACCACTTCTAATTCCTTTTAAATTCAAAGAATCTGAGCCGTTGCCTTTCATCTATTGCGATATGTTTTGAAAATCCCAATTTGAGAGATTGTTGCAGAAAATTGACTTGTACAAGAACAAGTCAATGAATTTCTTTTCCTAATTAATGATCATCTCTACTCTTTTGTCAATTTTCCTTCTTCTAACAAAGAAAAGATCTTCAAAAGTTGTTCACCAAATTTGATCGAAGGACTTATTTGCATGTGCTAAATTTTTTCCACCTTTCACAGAAAATCTGGAACTTAAATGCAAGTTGATCTCTTTACTCCATCATTATGATTGTTTTATTGCAGATCACACTCTTTTAACGACTTAATGGTAAATGATATGCTGTTAATTCGTTAGCTTTTGCAGATCACACTCTTTCATTACTTATATTACTAATAAATTTCAAATTAACAAGAAGTCAGTATGACTTTTTGGTGGAAAAAGCTTTGGAATTTAGGTTTGTGTAATCTCTTTGTGTAGCATCCAGGTTACAGCCATTTGCAGATCCACAAGGTTACCTCAAATGAAGTGCATATCTGTTCAAAGTCCAAGCACCAAAAGAAGCTCCTTCTCTCGTCAAGAATTCCAAGTGCTAAAATCATTATAGCTAAAATGTATTGTAGACAATAGGTTTGTTCCGAGTTTCCTGGTATTGTTTCGATCTTTATGTTGTAATTAATGAATGTAAAACCCGGTAGATATTAAAGCTTTGTTAAGGGTTTGATATGGTGTTGCCTTCGCAGATGTGCTTGCAGGCGGACCATCTTATTAATAAAATGATTTTATTTTGTGTTTTGGGGAGGGATAACCTTCCCAGTCATCCAATCCGGTTTTGGGTCGGGTGGCTGTGTCTCTTCTTGTTTTATGGTGTGTTTCTGTTGGAATATCTCTTTGGTTGTTTGATTTCTGAAAGCCCTTAGAGTAATCATTTAATGGTCATAAGAATCCCAAGATACATTCAATAAATTTGTTTAACAAGTTATTTTGTTAAAGGCAGTCCATTTAATTTTTTCTTCTAACATAAGTTATGATTGCTTAAACAGATACTCAAAATATTTCACTCTACAGCACAGAATTTCAATTTATGTTAAACTTTTGATTCTTTTGTGAGAATTCTCTTGACACAAATGGTTTTATATCACTCCTCATGGCAACGAAGATTAAAAATGACGAGTTCTATTGAAAATTTGGACTTGGCATGATTCTATGCTGGCATTATTCGTGTGTCATTACATTCTAGCAATTGCTGGTTATCATGTGTTCAAACCTGATCTAGCTTTGAAAACCTTTTCCAGACGTGTCATATAATAGTGATGATAAAAAGTCTGTATTTAAGTTTTAACTATTTAGATGCCAGGATCTAGGAGATAAAGGACACTATAATAAGCAAATCAATTAGAAGCTATAGCATATAAAGCGAAACAACATATTATTGATTTAAGCTGTTTATCAACTGTTAATATTTAAATGCAACAGTCAATTGCTGATTCAAGATAAGTGATTTGCACTCATGATTACAAACAATTGGGTGGATGGAGAGTAGCCATAGTTTGACTCAATTTTTTCCCAAAACAAAACCTTATGGGTAAACCTGGAGACTTACCCACATTGTGCAAGTAATACCCAGTGTTAACCTGTTAAGCGAATTTCGAAGGATTTTCAACTCTGACTCAAATCACGCATAATCTAAGGCAATAGCGGATGATGGTGCAAGCTAGGAATCTGATATTTTTTGTCACACCTTAACCTCTTTTTCATTTCTAGATCACATGATAACTCTGATAAGCCATTAATTTTTGTTAATGTCAAGGCTAATACATTCTCCCTGATGATACTTCAAATCAATTAACATTTATAAATCTAGAACGACCTTTGTTTTAAACCAATTGTTGCATTTGTTTGTCAAGATCTTCCGTTTTCATATGCCTGCAGATTTCAGGGTCTCAATTCCTAAATTCCTTTTATGATGCAAATGGATATAAACAGTGGTAATTAATTTTTTGACGCTAATTCTTTTTGGAAGGGTATGTAATTTTAAATCAATTCTTGATGACATTTGTATGATGATAATACAATTTAATAATTTGCATCACTTCTCCGATCAAGGCAAATGTTTAAATGGTTCAATAAATTTCAGTCCTACGCACATTTCATCTGACTAATCTATGGAACACTGGTATACTTTATTTTTGGCGACACTAATTGTCATGGATCAATAACACTATGTCATATGTGAATGATCTCTTAACACAAGTGATATTTACATTTCAATGCATGGGTTCCATGAGCATATATGATATACTTCACTGAACCATGTTGCACGACACATTAATCGCATGCAATGATCTTTCTATATGTCTTTCTGATTTCAGTTTATGATACATCTAAATCATACACTATGATTTCAGTTTAGTTTAATTAATTGTTATGATGTTGAGTATAATGTTACATGAGGTTTCGTGATTCAAGGTTAATTGCATATAGTGGATAAATTTGTCTAAGGAGAAGTGGAAAGGAGAAACTTGCAAATTTGCTAATGATGATAACTAATGATAGCTCATGTGATTATGGCCAACTTGGATCAGATGCTTAAGGTGGTTGAGAGGAAGTGTCACAATAAGGGTAAGAAATCAATAAGAAGAGGCAACCTATTTTAGAACATAATGGAAGAATTTGGTATAATCATAGCTTGAGGTATCACTATAGGGTCTATCTAAGGATGATGCGCATAAAGAAGAAAATATTGGCAATCAACTAATGAAGTTGAATAATCATGGTAATAATGAAGGTTAGTTTGAAGGAACTTGGAAGGTATGATGACATAGATAGATAAGTTATGTGCATGACAACATCTATAATAGTTTTTCCCTCTAATGGGAGAGCCACATTGTAAAGTTTTCCATAGGTGACTAACTATATGCATGAATTATTGATAACAAAATGTATGATCAGGCAATCTTATTAGGTTGATGTCTTAAAACAGGGAATGATAAGCGGAGTACATTTGGTAGCCATCTTAATGAATTTATTTGTAGGGTATTACCCAAGTTGGGGAATATTAACAACATTTCCAAAGTGTATCAATGCTATGCTTTTAAGATAGGAGGAAAAGAAACCACAATAACTGGAGGTGAGAAATTAAAGTCAAATGAAGTGAATAAGTTTCCATTTTTTAAGCTAGTAGACATGGAATATTAGGAAATTAAGACTAGGAGAAGAATATATATAAGAATATCTGGTAGGAGGAAATTAAGGGATGATCTATTAAGAAGAAAGTTCTTTAAGGGTATTGATGAGTGGATTGAGAAACCTAATTGGTAATGATCATAGTGATGATCTACATAGTTTAAAGTATGAAGATATGAAGTTGAGAATTTTTATAATGACCAGTTGAAGTATAGGAAGGAATGTTGCTAGAAATTTTATAAGGATATCTTGAGAAGGATTGTATAAATATTGACAAAAGAAGTGAGAGTCAATTAATAGAGGTTGTACTTGATTGATTTGCACTCATTGTTTCATGAGTACGACTTCGCATAGAGAAACTTATCAAGTTTTATTTCCACAACGTTAAAAGAGGTTGTTTCCACAGAACACCACACATTTAAATTTTTCTTGGACAATGATGATAGAAGTGTTTCCAACTGTTTCAAAATCTAAAATAAAGATACTATTTAATGAGCAAGAATCTCTTGTCCAACTTGAAGAAGGGTGAATTTATAATAAAGCAATCAAATGGTATTAAGATAGGAACTTGACGGGCTAAGAAAATATTTTTTGTGGATGAAAATGATAATTGTTAAGTGATGTATGTATAAGTCAACATGGATCAACAAACCCTCATGCAAGTAGATTAAGCATGATATAAAATTAAATCATCATGACCCAGTGTTTGCATATAGCGATTTTGGAATCGGTAAGCCAAAGGGTAAATGGATGTAAAACCAAGGGATTTTAATTTTGAGATAGATGATTTAAATAATGATTGTATAACTAGTAATATCTTAAACAATGAATTTCACTAGAATTTCCTTGGGGAAGGAAGAATATATGACGAGAGATTAAGACTCAAGATGATGAGGCTCATGTGAAATTTAATGATGTACTTAGATGATTATACTGATGATGTAAATGATCAACTTCTTAGTTGAAAGAAGTGGAAATGATTATTGAAAAGTAATTGACAACTTGATGAAAACATGACACTAATAGGATAGGTAAGATAACCTAGATCCTAGGGATACGTTGAATAATCTTATTTCATAGTTGGTATTCAATGTTTGTACAAGTAAATGAAATTGATTTTTCTAATGAGTCATGATAAGAATTCTTATAGAGTATTATTCTATATTTGATAAGTATTGAGATGTTTCTCATATTGACGATGTTTCATGATATGATGGTAGGAGGATAATGATGTACATGTGGTTCTTATAGTGATGATGTATCCTTATGATGATAGTGATATGCATAGGTATTATGATGTTATGTCAAAGTATATTGACATATTCATTTACTACGTGATGACAGGTATTTGATGGATATGATATGCATAACGTGGCATAGGAATTATGATGCTATAATATGAGGTTATTGACATGTGGTTCATTTATTCTGTGAAGTCATGATACATCTTTGATGCAATATGTTCATGTTATAACCTATGATGGTATTTCATGAGGTGAAGCATGTAATAATTGCATACAAATTTATGACATGCATGAGCACACGTTCACAATGATGTATGTTCTCATAATGACATGCAAGACTTGGCATGTGGATTATTTTCTATGATACTATGATGGTATAGCTAATGCATGGTTGCATGTTGAGGTGTGACGATTGACAAGACTCCACAATGGGCTGTGAGGGCCAGTTTATTTGATGATCTCGTGCGAGCCCCTACGCAAGAATAAGTAACACCATATGGGTTGGGGACAAACTCAATCAACACTACACATGCCAGTGGTTCCTTTGTCTTGTGTAGCTCTTGATGGATAGCTCTTGAAGGGCCATGGACCATCTTAAGGAGGCTAAGTGCCTGATGTTTTAGGCTAGGTGCCTGTTATTGGATTGGGATGCCGAAGTCTGGTGGGGGTGTAAAGACTTTGATGGCTAGGGCTGTGCGACTTAGTAGTTGTGGAGGGAGTGAGCCAGCCTTGCGAGAAGCCCGGAGTCATCGAGTACTATACCGGATGCCTGCCTTGGAGCAGATGAGGTTTGAGTCAGGCACGAGCCTTGGGAACAGCCTTGGACTAGGATACAGACCGGGTCAGGCTTATGCCTAGTGCCGAAAGTGGGAAAAATGACAGAGATTCCTTGGGATTTCCCTAGTGTTGTGAAACTTTCGATGCCTGCTGGTTATACTATTTCAGCAGAGGATGTCGGCAACATGAAATAATAAATAACAAAAATAATAAATAAATAATAAATAATAAATAATAATAATAATATAAATAATTCAACTTAAACTTCGGGACGAAGTTCCCTAAAGCGAGAGAGTATGTAATGTCCCTCCCTTAATAATAAATAAAATAATAAATAATAAGTAATAAATAACACAACAATAATAATAATAATAATAATAATAATAATAATAATAAATGATAATAAATAATATATAATATTAAAAAATACAAGAAAATAAAATAATAAACAATTAATAAAACAAAAATAATAATAAAAAAATAAAAATAGTAATAAATAATAAATAACCATACTAAAGCTCTAAATAAAAATAAATAGAAATAAACAAGGAAAATAGTAAAAAAAGCAGTTGAAGCTATCAAAAGAAAAATAAAACAAGAAAGCAATAAAGTTGCATGTAGACACATGGAGTGTGTGCATGTGGTTCCCCTTCCAATGTTTGCTCTATTTATTAGATGGTGAGGAGGATGGGAGGCATTCCATCATTCCAAGATTCTATCATTCATTCTCTTGGGAGAATAGTGTTCTAAGACAGAGGATTCACTAGCAATAGTACGTTGATTGAGGGATCGGAGGTGGCCAGTTGTAGCAAGACCTTGCGTAATTGAGCCTACGGTTGGGTGGAGAGTCGTCCCCAAAACCTTGTTGCAGTAAGCAGACTTCAACCACAGTTAAATGCTACTCATAGTTTGAACTTGATGTTAATTAGTTGATTAATTACATGTTTATTTTGGGCTGTTACAAATTTTATTTTATTTGCATTATTTACAGGACACAACAGGAGAGGATAATATCTCTTTCATACTTGGCTAGAGGTGGTCTCTAGGTATAATGAAAAATGTGTAATTTATTATAAAAAAAAATATTATATTTTAAAATAAATTATTATATTTAAAATGTTATATTCAAAATTTAGAATTCCAAAAATTTCTAACAATAAATTAACTATTATTATTATTTTATGTAATTTGACTTACTCAAAATGTTATTTTTATTTTATGTAAGTTGATCAAGTAAGAATGTTAAACAGGGCAGGACAAGACAAGATAGGACATTATAACATCTTTACCATAATGGGCTGGGGAGTGTCTCTTAGTGCAATAACATTTTTCTCCAAATTTATTTTATCATGGAAATTCAAGATATCAACTTTTTTTTAGTTGATGTTTTTGTTATGTGTCAATTTGATAGGATTCTTACTCATCAAGTTTTTAGAGAAAAGATTTATGTTGATAGATATCTTTACATCTATTCTCCCTGTTACTCAACCCAAAAATCAGTGGTTCTCAAAACCATAGTTACTCGTGCCATGTGGAATCCCCTCGCCCCCCCTCTCCGCCACCAATTCTTAGAAAAAGAAAAAATCCACCTAACCAAGACCCTTGTAATTAATGGTTACTCCATCCCTTAGATCAAAAAAGGCTTCCATTATGCGCTCCATCCTAAACCTAACTAGCCTAGATCCATCTTAACTTCGATGTACCAAGCATCGAGAGGGATCAAATCTCTTTGCATGTCAAAAGAGGTTTGCATGTCAAAAGATTTGATCGCTCTTGGTATTTGGTAGATTCAAAGTTAAGATGGATATATGATGGTTTAATTTCCCCCTTTAAATAGACTATATTCCATATGAATACCATGAGTTCTTAATACAGTGGGTCATTTTTATTTTAATTATTATTTTATTTTTATAGGGTTATTTTTATTTTGTTATTTTTACTTTATTTCGACTGAGTTAAAATGTTTACATTATATTACATTACAACATCTCTACAATATTGGGACAAAGAGCGCCTCTCAATGCAAAAACGACCATTCTTCTCCCTAGTGGCATAAGTCTCTCTATCCTACATTTGAGAGATCATGGATAATTTCTCATAAAATTTAGTGAAAAATGATATAAAAACTCTATTCAATCCTCATATTACCCTTAAACATTTATTCAGATTGGCTAAAGACAAATTAGATCCTATGCTTGGCCCAAGGGTATATTAAATCCCCTCCTCCCCTGGAAAATCATACATAGACCAAACTATCTTTTCGTCCTGACGATGAACCACATTGGTTGGTTTGAAACGCATCGGCAACCAAAACTTTTACGTGATGGATCTGAAAGACAATTGTCTAAATAATTCTACTCACAAAAATCTCCATTCACGTAGATATTTTAAAGCTTGACTTAAAGAACATATCGCTAATAATGATCGCAATAGAATCTATAAATATATAATATTTGAACACTCACAATTCTAAACACCTTATCTATTTTTACTGAACCAAAATTATGACCTTAACCCCCTTCTACTCTTCCTGAATTATTAGAGAATCCCCTTAAATCTAGAAAAAATCTAATAATTCTAATCATGAGAATGGCTATAAATTAAGTCAGTCTTAGAAACCTACAATTCTACATATTTCTAATATCTCAGGCTGATTTCCACAATTCCTTTCTACCCCCTTCCTTAGTTTAGACATCAAAATCCCCCCTCAATCATCATCCTTTTCTTTAAAATCTCCTAATTACACTTTAATCCTTTAATTCCAACCATAAATATTTTAATCAATCCCCTTAATTTAGTCTCATCGCCCTTTCCCCCTTTTAAACACCCTCTAATTTGTTGGCCCTAGTCATCTTGGAGTTTTTTTTTAAAGAATCAGTTATATTGCATTAAGAAAAATTGGTTTGCAGGCCAATACTTGTTACAACTAAGAGCAACTTTGCTTCACTGGCTATCAAAAGCTTCCAAATAGATCCTATATTACCCACCCTACTCAAATCATCTACAACTACTATCAAAAGTATTCCTTATACATCTCCAAAAATACCATATATATATATACACACACAGAATTTCACTACATCTACAACAAAAACTTGTGAAGAAACATCCTAAAATCAACTATTTAAAAGCAGCCTCCTTAGGTATAGCAAACACACTACTGCAAAGACCTGTTGGACATTCTTGACTTCAACAATGACATCTAAAACACCAAATTCCTCCAACAAGGTTACCGTCTTAATGAGCATTGTGACCTTAGAATGAGAACTCTAACCAAAAACCCCAAAAAAACATGAAAAATAACCAAAAAATGAAGAACTTTTTGTTTTGTTTTGTTTTTTGTTTTTTTGGGTAAATTTTCAACATTTTTTTTTGAAAATGACAGTAAAAACCATTTTTGTTTGTGCAAAAATCATGAAAAAAACACCCTAAAAACGGAAAGTGGTGATGCTAGAACAACATTTTTTTTTTTTTTTTTTTTTTTTTTTTTTTTGGGGTAAACTTTCGACATTTTTTAGCAATGGCGTTAAAGATTTTATCATGACTCTAAAAAACCTTATAATTCGAACAATTTCCAAGCATGTTAAAGATTAAACAAGACATCACTTCGCTGAAAAACCTTAAAAATATGACAATTTTTGTTAAAGGTAAAATATCATGATTCCAAAAAATCTTAAAATTTCGTATTTTTTCATCCATTAAATTAAAACCAATATCGTGACTAAAAAACTACTAAAAAAGAATATGTAAATTGAAAAGTCATTATACCAAAATTAATTTTGTTTTAAACACTAAAAGTGTAGCTCTTTAAAATCTTAACCTAACACAACATAACACATTGCAAGCAAAATTTAAAAATCAACCAAAAAAATAACAAAAAATGAAAAAACAAAATGAAATAAATAAAAATAACAAACAAATGAAAACAAAACAAAAATTTAAAATTTAAAATTTTAAAACATAAAAAAAGAGTTAAAAATATTTAAAAACTAA
>APFE031012535.1:0-14624 GCA_000404065.3 Pinus taeda | reverse complement strand
CTTACCTTTGCATTAAACTAGCTTTGTCAAATTTCAAACAATGGATAAATGTTAATGTAAGAACGTCAGCTTATTCTTCCTCATTGTTTGTCTATAACTTATTATTGAAGATTTTGAAATTACTACGAGGAGAAGGAGATGACCTACCTTATTGGACCAAGATGCAATTGACAATGTCCATGGAATTATATGAATTGATTGAGGATGAATCTAGAGCAAACTCTAGGAGTTATGACATCCAAACTCATCTATCACTTGCAATGCTTGGAGTTAATGATGATTTGGTATAAAATAGTAGTCCATATCAAAGTGTAGATCTTGTACATGAGAGCAGAACCTTGGAATATTATTCTATGGATTTTATAGCCATTCAGCAAGCTTTGATTGATTTAAATCTACTTCTCTGAGCTTCATAATTTTTCTTACTCCTTGCTTCTATAAAAGCTTCAATATTTTATACTTGGTGTATCATTGTGAGCCAATGTCACTACTTAGCTTTGTTCACTTTCAATCACTTTGCATATTGGATGAAGCTATGTTTGAAGTTGAGTGGAGTCCATGTAAAATCCCTTGCCAGTTCCTTGTATAATTGTGAAAGTAATTAGTGGTCACTAGTTTTAGTGACCCACTGGTGCTCACTAGAGCTGAAAATTTTCTTGTCCTTGCCTTTGGAGCAATTGTATGTATGTGGAAGGAAAAGCAATTATGATATCGCAATTGATTTTCCAAACCATTGTTATGTATTTTTTCAGGTCTGAAGATGTGTAACTTGTGGTTTAGCAGAACTGTCTGCATGACAGAACTGCATTGGGCTTGAACTTTTATAAAAAATTAAGTTGTATTTAAAGAAATATGGTGTCCAAAAAGCATAGAACTCCAAACACCAAATCTCTTTGCTCCTTGTAGGCTTGAACCAACATCTCTTCTAGAGAAATTCGACAATTCTAATTTAATAATCCTATCTGCCTCTTGTTGTACCTTTTGGGACAATTGCTAGTAATAGCCAATGTTATTTGGTTATGTTCCTTGGTAGCACAAATAAGAAGAGTAGCTCGCATCATCTTTTATTTTTATTCTTTTCTGGGTTTGTAAGTACATGTGCAACCTTAAATTGTATATATTTTTGTTAGTGGTTATGTTGATGTCTGGGATGGAGTGAATGTGTATTTAAATTTTTCCTAATTATATTTTCTTTAATATTTGTAATTACATTTCTGTGTGTTTTTAAAAGTTTTTGGTGCTTTTGAAACAAAATGTAATGATTCCATGATCTCGTCTTCTTTTTATTTTCTTTAATATTTATAATTACATTTCTGTGTGTCTTTAAAAGTTTTTGGTGCTTTTGAAACAAAATGTAATGATTGCATGATCTCGTCTTCCTTTTAGAGGAATATCAGCAAGTAATTTTGTGTTGTTACAAAATGTTGCAGTGATTTCTGTTTTTTCTTTCCACTTCAAGAGAGTGAATTTGAAGTCATCAACAAGATTGTAGGCAATTTTCTAAGGCATTTGTCAACTTACCTTAGAGCTTTGTTGGGTTTTTGGTATGGTATCTTCTTTATTGTTATTGCTTCCTAGAGACTGCTATTGTAAGATAAATTCATTTAATAATATCAAACTTACATAAAAGCTTTGTAAGAATTCTCACTAATTTATATAATTAATTGATTCTAAGGGATTTTATGGGATTTAAGGGATTTTAACCTTGAAACAGTTTTTGAAGTTGGCAAGAAACTGCTTCAAATTATTAGCTCCTCTCATGTGGGAGTAGCATGTCTAATGGTCATATAGACATTTTTTTTCCATTAAGTTGCATTAATTAAAAAAAATCACTTAGACCATTAGTAACGATGATGAAATGCATAGTAACATAATTTGCGTTTTTAATTGCATTTTGTTGATTGTTTCAATGCAGTTCTATGTCCTTTTAGTTCAGTCCAACCCTTGGCAAACTTGTCAAAGGAATTGGTAGCAATTCAGTTAATGAATTTTGTGCATATTCTTATCTGCATACATACACATTTCATGGCCATTCCAAACAAATTGGGGTTAACGCATGAGCCCTCTTCAAAATATATAGTGAGTTATATCAGTAATCCTCACATTTCATGGTCGTTGCAAAAAACTTGGGGTTAATGCATGAGCCCTCTTCAAAACATATAGTGAGTTATATCAGTAATCCTCGAGAAAGGATCAAAATTTTAAGGAGTTTTCTCTACAATGTATAGTGAATCTTTTTACAATTTGTGGGAACCTATTAGCCTGAAGATTACTCTGGAATGCAGTATGTAATTTGCAGAAATATATTTGATGCCAGAATTAAATTATCTCAATGTATAGTGAATCTTTTTACAATTCGCCAGGCTGAAGAATCTTCTGGAATGCAGTATGTAATTTGCAGAAATAATATTTGATGCCAAAATTAAATTATCTCATGTATTTGAAATATTTTAAGAGAGTCTTCGTTTTACAATATTAACATCAATGATTAAACAAGCAATACCTTTAAAATGTTCTACAAGATTAAGATTATAATTTCCTTGAGAAGTTACAACATCTTTCTCTTTTATGTGGTAACTTCTATTCAAATATTATTAATTTTTTTGACGAATTTTTCACCCTCCCCTCTCACCCTCCCCTCTCTCTTCATTATGCTTAAACAACTTTTTAGCTTCTAACCAATAACCCTATTTTGCTGGACCATGGATTGCATGTCAGTCTTAGAATTTGTATAGAGACTGCCGAGGCATTTCTTAACTGCCATGAATTGCCTATTTTCCATAGAGATGTAAAATCTTCAAATGATTTTACAAATATTCTGTTGGACGAGGAATTGCATGTCAAAGTACTGGATTTTGGACTTTCAAGATTTGTAGTAGGTTTGTAATTTTAAAATTTATTCTTTGGAACAACCCAGTAAGTTTAAGTTTATAGTGCAAGACGTTTATGCGTTGTAACTCTAATTGCAGTATGGAAAATGTTTATATGGATAGAATTCTTGTAAATCTATTTCAAACTCTAAAGTATTCTATAATCTGAAACTTGTTTTTTAATTATTTATATTTTCCTACACTAAAATAGTATGAATGACAACTTCCAAAAATTTAATTACATTATGGAAAATGATTATATAGATTGAATTTTTGTGAATAGATTTGAAACACCAAAAATATTCCATAAACTAACGCTTGTTTTTATTTATTTATATTTTTCTACTCTAAAACAATATGAATGATGGCTTCCAAAAATTTAAACACTAATAAAACGGTTGCACGTACACTTTTATTTACTGCATATAATAATATTTATAACCACATATCTCTCCACTACATAACCCTCTAGAGATGTATATGTAGTATTTTTGTGTCTCTGCTCTCTGTTTCTCGGTGATTTTCATTCCAAATCAATATCACAATGCCACTTACATACACCCAGGATTTAAGTAGAATAAAGCAAAGCCAACATCTGTTAATAGGAGTAAAGCAAAGGACAAGGTGCCCAACCATTGAGATTTTATATTTCTTATTTTATTGACCACTTAAATTTTCTTTAAATCAGTGTATTTTAGGAGTTGCCACTATAATGCATGTTCTTAAAAGTTAAGATCGCTATTTAAAAGAGAAAAGAAAAAGAGTAACCATCTAAAAAGTAAAAGAAAAAAGAGTAAGAATCTCACTACTCATTAAAAAATTCAATTATTTGCAAGAACAAAATTAAATCTAATTTTATTTAACTTGTAAAGGTTTACAATTAACCTTATTTCGAGTTGGTGGTTTTGGAGGTGACGTCATTAGTTAAATACCTTTCCCAAATGAATTTGGATTAATTTTATAACCTATGTAAATGTTTGTTATTATATTAAATAATCAGAGAAAAATTTGGATTAATTGTTTCCTTACTAATTTGCATTCTGTAGTACATACAATATATGTTTTTTTTGGCAACTAAATGATCTGTGCTCAACTCAGAACTAATTCAATACTATTGACAGAGGATTTAATGTTCACTCTACAAGTGACAATTTAGCTCTCCATTAATATATCTTTCTTCAAATATACGTTTCGTTCATAATAACTCTCTTAATGTTTTCTTTCTGCCTAGATAAGAAAGTGTACATCTCCTTCAAATGGTTTCAATCATTTCATGCACAGACTTTAATATTAATTAGTCAAACTCAATAATAGAATATTTTTTCAACATGGATGCGAAACCTTCAATTAATTATTAAACCTAAAAGTTCCCAGTTAAATAGATATTGGAGATATGGTGGGAATAGAATATGAGGCACCTAGGTCGAGTTCCCTAGTAGCCTTCGTTGCTCTGGGTGTAATTCTACACAAGAAAACACTTATTTTTATTTATTTTATTCCAAGACAGAAGCTAATCACAAACACATGTGCAGTTGAATGGTGGGAGGGAGGACTTTTCAAAAGCACACCCAAGTTTCATAATCCACGTTCAAGGCATGTTTAATATGTTAAATAGTTGATAATGATCTTGCCGATTGTAAATTAAAATAAGAATAGACGGAGAAAACTTAAAAACGATATTTGGAAAACATATGATTTTATCAATTAGATCATGTATGCTAGAAAGAATACTAGTATATTGTTTAGTCTAAACTATCCATAATTTTTTATAATTAAAAAGATGAAAATTTAAATTACATTTAAAACAAATATACCATGGCCATGCTAACAAAAACAAAAATAGTTTTATTATAGTTTTAAACAATAAATATGTTTTTTTAATAATAAATATAGTTTGATATCATGTTTGACTACAAAAACAAATATCTAAGTGCCTATGTGAATGTAAAAGAAATTAAAATATGGTTTAGGAAGAGATGAAAACAAAAATTCTGTAAACAGGGCCCACTTTGATGTTGTCCATGCTGGCTAACAGACCACGTGCACCCTCGTGCACATATGCAATCGTTGTTGTTGGTGGTCTTTGATGTTGCCGTTCAGTCTAGGTGGATCCCACTATAATCTCCAAGAAATTATTGGATGTGATCTCTCCAAAAAAATTTCTTCTAATACATTTATTATATTAACATTGTTTTATATATTAATAGAATATTAGTTATTACATAAATATTGTTAATATATTGATGCTTATTTAAAATTATATCTATCATATACAATATAATAATAACATTTAGTTATTGAATAATAACATGCATTTATTCTAATGATAAAAAATATTATGTATTTATAATATAATTGTCATATATTTAATTTTACTTGGATTATTAATACTTTAAATAATATATTAAATAAAATATATTATAGGAAATAAAATATGAAAATTATATTTATATATATGTGATGCGTGATGGTGATGGTGGTTAACGTTCACAACAAAACTTTGGTCTATCTGACCTAAAGAAACCAATTATTTAGTTTGATTTAAGATTTTATTCTTGTGCTCAAAAAGCTTGGAGGTTTGGAGAGAAGCCTCCCGAGCTCACTATAATTTTCACATCGTAAAAGGCTAGGAAGGTCAGTGTTGCAACAAATATTATGAAACTGAGATCTAATGTGGTTGTATGCGGGGCACTCTAAGAGGAAGTGATTTTCATCCTCGATGTTCATATTCTCACAAAGATGGCAGATCCTTTCCATTCATGGTGTTTTAGGAACTTCCCAACAACTCGTTTCACTATGGAGCTCATAAGAGTTCGTTCTAATCTTGGCTATATTAATTTTCTTCTTTGAGCTAGTTAAAACATAGAGATGCTTTTGATCTTATAGGGTGAGGTTGATGACCTCCTTATAATATCTTAATTTTCTTTTCGCTGCTAAATCTTTCTCACACCACATTTTTTCTTTGAATTTAGAAGTAACAATATTCTTAATGTTATTAATGTTTTGCAATGCAACATTCTCGTTGATCTCCCAATGATTTAACCAAGACCTCATGTCTTTATACCAACCTTGTTTGAGCCTTAGGTGGTTTTGGCTGGAATTTAAAGCTAACATAGGAAGTCTATGGTCTCCTATGTTATTGAGTTTGTTCTTGTACAACAAAAGCCTAGTCATAGCTAGGCTCTCGATAGGGAAAAGACACACTTCTGTAAGGAGAATAGGATAGGATGTATTGCTTTTAATTTTGAGGCTATACCTTATAAAACGCTTCTGGAACATAAGATAACCATTAAGCAATTGGTATTCCCATAAATACTCAGTAATAGGATTTAGAAATACAATTTGTTAATTGAAATTTAGAGTGAAAATCATTTTGATACCTGGAAAAGAGTGAAATGGATCAAGAAAAGGATAACAGTTTACTTTTACTTGTTGGCTGCACAGTTGGGGTTCCTTTAACTACATCATGCCTCCCTTGAATTTCTAAGGCCAACTCTATTATTATAACTTGTAGCTTTGTTCCAACCAACAAAATTATTTGTATATTTTGGAGATAAAATGACCTAAAACCCAAAGAATTCAATCAAAAAAATTGTTATGATTATTATCTCCCATTATCAATAATTCAGTGTCATATAAGTCCAAGATTTTTGTGCACTTACATCTAAGGGAACTAAAGAGAGACAACAGAATGAATACCTACAACAGCACAAACGCCTTTTAAGAATATGCAGATTGAAGTCAATAGAAGCAGAGATAGAGTGTTGAAGACTTACCATACACACTGAGGAGCAAAAAGATTACAGAAAAAGCCCACAATGGAGGACTCTAGATAACCCTTTTTAACCCTTCTTAGTTCCTCTTTACTCGTTGCCCTGATTCATCTAAATAATGACGACAACATTCTGCTCCTCCTCAATACCTACAATAGTATTTAGTATTGTCTCCTTCTAGTTGAAGTCATTCCATAGCCTCCTAGAAATGGGAAGTTTTTTTTCCGAGATGTCATAGCCAAAAAGTTTCCAAAAACAACAAGACCTATTTAATGCAATGGACATTGGGTATTATCTCTTTACCCTTCACCTACTAATTTTCATCTTCAATGGTTCTTTATATGTCACAATGCTTGTTGAATTTATGCCTTATGGCGTTTCTTTTGCAACATCTAGTGCAAATGCTAGTTTAACAGATTTTTAACTTCACATAAAAATTTTGAGAGCACCACTAAAACATGATCAGCATTAATCCATTCAACAACCATTTTTTTTTAATCCATTCAACAACCATTCTACAGTGACGGTCTCTTGCTTCTAGGGTCCTTCAACAAGTGTCTCTCTTAATCACAGTCTGTTTCTCCTTGCAACTCCTCTCTCCAGCGGATCTCTCAAACTTCTGGCACTCTGTAACACAGATGCTCTGCAACTTAATTTGTTGCACACGGTCACTCTACAACATTGAAGCTCTGCACACGATCACTCTGCAATACTCCTTACCAGAAAAATTCCAAATTTTCAACACACGGGTCTCTCACGAAACTTCACACAGAGACCTCACACCTCACCCTCTCAACGTTGAAGGCTAAACGAGGCTCTAATATCAAATTAGAGAAAGAAGAAAACATAATTGAACACAACACACAAAGCTTACTCATTCCATTACCAAGCAAGGAGTTCTATACACAACATAGAAGTTTATGGATTCTAGTTGTCGGTGGCTTCTTTGGGACGCTACCTAAAGTCTCCAAAAATCTTGAGGCCATCTCCTGAACTCTTGAGATGGTTGAGCACTTAACAAGTTTGGTGTTTGGAATTAATGTGTCCAACATTTTTAATATTGTTTTCAGATTTTTAAAGAATGTGTTGTTGTAAGGAGATTGTGTTAAAGAGATTGCACAAATGGGTTCAGATTAATATTAATAAGGTATGCATAATTTCTCTATGCTATGGTCATTTATGGTTATTTTTTTTAAATCTAATAGATTTTTTTCAAACTTAAGGCGATATAAATAAAAACAAATGTGATTGATATTTTTGCTACTGGAAGGAAATGTTAAAAAATTTGAGAATTTAAAGATTTCTTTGTTATTTTAATGTACAAATATAGGATTTTGGAAATAAATTTATTAAGCTAATTTAAAAGACAACAATTGTTTTTTGGGAGTAAAGGGATTAGCCGAAATCACTAGATCTCACTGAATAGATAAATTTAATAAGTCAACTAGTTTAAATGATGGGAAATTGAGATTTATTTTATTAATCTTATGTTAAATATTATTTAAATTTATAAATATTTTAGTATTTGATATAAATTTATAAAATAAAAATGTTTAATTTAAAGAAAATTAATTTTAAATAGAATATTTAAAAATAATATAAATATTAAAGATTATATCTATTAAAATTTATATATATTAGAAATTAATGGAGTATGATTTACTAATGCAGTTGAATCCAAAATTAATAATCATAATATATCTTAAAGGTATTTTTGAATATTTTACGGCTTTACAAAAACATCCAAATTTTTAAATTTACATTATAAAGTAATTTATATTATTAACCAAATTTCATTTCAAATATATAACTTTACATTATATTAAACTAATTATTATGGGTATGATCGTGAATATTCTTAATGCTTTAATATTTTGTTCAATATGTCCAAAACCGTCTTCGGATTTCTTAAGATTAAAAAAACCGCTAAAACCCCCGCTTCCAATTTTCCTTACTTTTATCCATCTATTCACATTTAGATGAGAATGCGATGCAGAGATGTAGTGCTCATAATATTCTGCATAATTTGTCCGTTTAAAATGTGGCGGTCAATTTGTTTATGCAATTCATATGAACAAAGTTTTAGTGATCGGCTTGTTTATGGCAATCATTATGGACAAAGTTTTAGTGATCGCTGGTAATTATTCTGTAGAAATATATTATATATATTTTTATTTTATTTTCTTTTATTTTAGGAATTATATTATAGTTTTATTTTGTTTTTTTTTCTTTAAGAGCAAAAGATTATATATATATATATATTTATTTTTATTTTATTTTATTGGGATATATTATAGTTTTGTTTTTTTAAAAAATACATATCATGATTGTCAAATTACAAAGTTTAGTTATCATTGGAACTAGGTGGGGTTATTTGGTTTCAAATAAATAGAAAATGCCATGATGCTCACTCATTTACTAGGTAAAATGCAATTCATTTATATTGCATATTGTTTGTAGTAATTTATATTGCATATTAAAGATGAGTTGTTCACTGAACATTATCATTGACTCGACTCGGCAGAGGAAATCACTGCAAACAAACAAATATTTATCAGCCCTGAACATTAAGGTTTAAATTCAGTACTATACTTCCTCGAAGAACTGTAACAAGCTATAATGAGAAAACACAAATTATTTTCTTCAATACCTATAATGCAGACTCAAGAATTACTTTAGTTAATATATACCATTAAAGTTAGAACGAGAGCCTCTGACGTGGGATGTTGGGGTGAGAAAATTGAAGTAATGGGTTCTTCTTGATAGCGTGACCATTATCGCAGAAAAACACCAATGCCTTCTCATTCCAGTCCGTGTCCGTTGGAACCCATAAATACTACCCTCATTCCCAAACCACCAGCAATCTGTTGGCCAGGGGGACATGCTGAGTAGATGCGCATTCCCAAACCACCAGCAATCTGTTGGCCACGGGGACATGCTGAGTAGATGCGGCTCGCTGGGTTAGCATGGGATCACTATTTTTCGAAGAAGCCCAGTTCATGGCGGCATGAAAACCCATGCCCACATCAACACTCTATGGACAATTTTCATTATCATCCAACATATCATCATCCAGTATAGCATAAGCAACCTGCTCGGCCAATCTGACAATATAGTCATTTTCTTCATGTTTCGCTCAGCCGACTGGGGGTGATTCCCCAGGGTAATGAACCTGAAAACCGACAGACGTCGAACCCCTTTCGTAGCGTAGGAATACACACTGGCTGCAAAATTTCATGCACAATAACCAAACAAAACTTTTAAGAAACCCTCCGGATGGATTTGCAGTTGCCCAATCGACAGCTAAAAGCACAATTCCAGCTAAACTTTCACCCCGCTACATGAGAGAAGGATTTAATTTGCTAGATTCCAAAGGTTACCACCACTGTACTTTGCATTCCGAGAGAGACACATGAGAGCATTTCGAGAGAGACACATGAGAGGGTCGTATTTCATAGCAATGCGAAAGAGAGGTGGAGGGTTTAGTGAGTTAATTAGGTAGTTAGATAGTTGTTAGTAGGTAGTTAGAGAATAAATTTAATGGTCTAAAACATTTTAATCGTTTAACATTTAATCTGATGTTGAATAAGGGTATATAGTGGTAACTCAGAGAGTTGTTCTCGGAAGGCAACGCCTTACTGCCTAATTAAGTATTTTGAGATAAATTAATCAAAAGAGCATAACCAATTTAGAGATAAATCTTAACTCTATTATGAATATTCCAACATATTTCATAAAAGTTAGAATGCAATGTTTAACATTTTGACTAACTCAAATTACATTAAAATAAAAATAAAATTAGCATATATTTTCACTCTAAAAGAAGTTTGTATATCAAGAGATTTGATCCCTTACCCTTTAATTTCCCCCTTTAAAGATGCTACATTCATGGGTTCTCAATATAATGGGTCATTTTTATTCTATTTTCATGGGGTTATTTTATTTCATTATTTTTTTTGGAATTAAAAGGTTTACATTACATTACATTAATATTTTTATTTTATTTTAATTTTACATTTTATTTTATTTTATTCTTTTTTAAATATTTGTTAGTCCAATTTGAAATACATTTGCAACAACTTTACAATATTGGATGGAGAGTTATAAAAATATTTTAATTTTGAAATGACGTTATGGTTTTGGCAAGTGGTATTGATATCCATGGTATTGGCCCATGTATTGTAGAAAGTTTATTTACAAGTATAATATCTTTGATAATGGAGGTGACTATCCATGGTTAAAGATCTTGTTTATATATTTTATTGTAAGTATTAAGTTTTAATTTTAAATGATATAAAATTAAATTAAATAAAAGATTTTTAATTATTTTTTATTAAATGGTTATTTGGTTTTGGATATGTGTATGATAAGCCAGATGGCCTATTTGTATTGTCAAAATTCTTTTTAGAAGCTAATAATATCCATTGTAAAATGGGGTGAATATTCATGGCTTAAAATCTTGTTGTATTTTAAATATTAAAATATTATTGGCTTATTAATTAAATTTAAATATAGTTACAAAATCATTATCTTAATTTGTATGGTAAAATAGACATTAATTTATTTAAGTATTATTTGTATGTTATATATTTTAATGTGATATGTATATTATGATTTTCTTTTATTTAAAATGTCATTGGTACATTTATTGATGTGTAGATGTGAGATATGAGATGTTAGATATTTTTTTAATTAATTTTTTTCTATATTGTAATTTTGCTTTTTATTAATAAAATTACGAACAATTTTTTAGATAAAAAAAAATATAATATACATATCACATTAAAATATGTATCATATCAATAGTACTTATAAATTAACATCCATTTTACCATATGAGTTAAAATAATGATTCCATCACCATCTTTAAATTTAATTAATAAGTGGATAAAAAATTAATATTTAAAATTTAATCACTAATATTTATCATGGATATTATTAACTTTTAAATAGACTTTTTAACAATACCACTGGCTAATACCATGGTTTATCAATACCATGGGTCATCTAGGCTTTTGATTATTGTGTTATGGATCTAACATTTTAATTATTCTCTTGCAATACCATGGATCAATACCATAGTCTATCAATACTAGATTCCCAAAAACCATAACTTATTTCAAAATCAAAAGATATACAAATACTTTATTTTAATATTTGATCTAAGACTTTTTGTGATCCATAATAATCTTTGAAGAATTATAAATCTCATAAGCATTGATTGAGGATCAAATTTTCAAACCTACTAATGAGGATCATCATCACGACCAAGATGAAAAAACTGATCTATCAATACCATTAAATAGGAAAGGAATGCATCAAGTTCCAAAACTAGCCTTTAGAAAATAGTATTATTTTATTTTAGTACTAATGGCTAGTCTTTAGTCAAAAAATTTGTACTCACTAAGTCAAAGGGGAGAAATTTTATTAAATAAAAATTAATTATTGAAAATTTTAATTAATTATTATATCAAGGGAATAGGTTAAAAAATAATATATATACCATTTATATTAATTGTTAAAATTTTAAATTTTATATTATTCTTACATTCAAATAAAATTTATTAAACTTTAGAACATATATCTAATTACTAATAACAATAATGAAAATTTTATATTAATTTTTAATCATTAAAATACTTAATCCTAAAAAATAAACAATCACAACGAAAGAGCAGGAATCCAACTCTTGCTCATTTTCCAACTATCTTCTTTATTCAGATTTTGACCTACTTCTCAATTTCAATGGTCTCTCCCAACTTCCTATGGTGGAAATTATCAATCCTAGCAAGGACATAGGAATATTCAATGTATACATGGTGCTTCATTTTCTCTGCATGCCCAGTGATAGCAGAGGAGTGAGAACAATTATGCTTGATGTTTGTTGCATGCTCTTGAATTCACAGGTTAATGGAGCGATCGATTTCTCCAATGTAGGGAATCCCACATGAGCAAGGGATTGAGTAAACCCCTTTCATGTCCTTGGGATTAACAGGGTCGTTAACCAATCTAAGGGATCTCCTAATAGTCTGAAGGGGATTGAAAGTAGCAAAAACATTATTTTTCTTAAGAACACGAGCGATCTTATCAGTGGTACCATGGATAAATGGAAGAAGAACATTTGAAAAATGTTCACCCCGAGACTTTTTAATCGAAGAACCTTTAAAATATTTTTGAAAGGATACAACACCTTCATGCCTACTATAACCTTTAATTTAAAAAAAAAAATAGAAGGTAGTATTTGTCATCATCCAGGTGGTTTTCATCAAAAACCCTCAACGCACTGGTAGCAAGAGTATTGAGAACCCCAAATTGTTGCACTGGGAAATGATGAAAACTAACATGAAGATATTGTTCAATGTGAGTTTTCTTGCGAAAAACCTAGTGAGACAAGGAACCGTCTTCATTCCTAGAGAGGAGAACATCAAGAAAAGGAAGGTTACCATTAAATTCAACCTCCATTGTGAATTTGATGGAATCCAAAATAGAATTAAGATGGACAAGAAACAAATCCAACTTCTTACGAAAATGGGGCCAAATAACACAAGAAACATATACAAAAATTTTCTTGAGCTTGGGTTGAAATTGAGCAGAGACCAAAGCTTTGGTCTCAAAATCCTCCATGCACAGGTTAGCAACAATAGGAGAGAGCAGAGAACCCATGGAAACTCTACAAGTTTTCTCATTAAACTCACCCTGAATACTGAGGAATGTAGATGTCATGCACATACCAACAAATTTTAAAGTTTCATCACCGATGATTTGATTTATGACATTAATGGCCTCATTAATGGGGATGTTAGTGAAAATGGAAACAACGTCAAAACTAACAAGAAAATATCTAGATTCAAGCTTGATATATTTAAGTTGATTGACAAAGGAAGCATATTCCTTAACAAAGGAGCTCGTGCAGACAATAAGAGGCTTAAGCTTATGAGCTAATAATTTAGCAAGAAGATAGGTGGGAGGGCCTATCGTGTTGACAATAAGTCTTAGGTGGGCACTTCTTTATGAATATTAGGAAGACCATAAATTCTAGGGGTGAGGGGGTTACTCTCAATAAGTTTCTTGCTAAGCAAGTCAAGGGAAGTGTTAGATTTAACCGCATTGATGAGCTCCTTAGATACTTTCTTAATAGGGTTCTTCTGGAGTTTCTCGCACTGAAAAATATCTTCATGCTAGTTCTCATCATTGTTTCTCAAAAACATTTTGGGCTCTTAACGCTCTTGCTACCCGTGCATTGAGGGTTTCTGATGAAAACCACCTGGATGATGAGAAATCCCACCTTCTATTTTTCTTTTTAAATTAATGGTTATAGTAGGTGTCAAGGTGTTCTAGACTTTAAAAAATCTTGTAAATGTTCTTTCATTAAAAAGTCTCAGGGTGAACATTTTTGAAATTTTATTCTTCCATTTATCCATGGTACCACAGATAAGATTTCTCATGTTCTTAAGAAAAATAATTTTTCCACTACTTTTAGGCATCTTCAGACTATTAGGAGCTCCCTTAGATTGGTTAAAGACTCTATTGATCCCAAGTACATGAAAGGGGTTTACTCAATCCCTTGCTCATGTGAGATTCCTTACATTGGAGAAACTGGTCGCTCCATTAACCTGAGGATTCAAGAGCATGCAGCAGACATGAGGCATAATCGTTTCTGCTCCTCAGCTATTGTTGAGCATGTCGAGAAAATGAAGCACCATTTCTGCATTGAAGATTCTCGCGTCCTTTCTAGGATTGATAATTTTCACCATAGGAGGTTGAGAGAGGCCATTCAAATTGAGAAGCAGGCTCAAAATCTCAATAGAAGTGATGGTTGGAAATTGGGCAAGAGTTGGATTTCTGCTCTTTCCTTATGATTGTTTTTTTTTTATGATTAAGTATTTTAATGATTAAAAAATAATACAAAATTATAGTAATATTTTTAATCCAAGGATTACGCATTTTAATGATTAAAAGTTAATATAAAATTTTAAATTTT
>APFE031012532.1:43779-108590 GCA_000404065.3 Pinus taeda | reverse complement strand
ATTTAGGGTTTTATTGTGCATTCTATTATATATATACATTCATTTAGGGTTAGGGTTTCATAAACTAGGGTTAGGGTTTTATAGTTAGGGTTTGGCTAGGTATTTTTTAGAATTACGATTAGGGATTTAGCATTATTAGGGATTCCAAGATATTAGGGTTATGGAATTATTAAGGTTTATTCATCTTCATCTATGTCATATTGACATCAATGACAACCTTGATTAACAATCTCCCCCTTTGTCATTGATGACAATATTCTTGCCCTTCCAATATTCTCTCCGCCTTTGACATCAATGGCAAATAGGGTGCCCAAATACTCCCCCTCGCCCGCGCAGGGCCACCCCCGGGCCGCCCCGCCCTGCCCAACCGACGGCGGGTCTTATAGACATATGTTCAAATGAAGGAGATTGGGTTCTAGATTTATTTTCTGGCTCAGGTAGGTTTTGTCACATGGAATTGAATTTCAATATGTTCTTTTTTTTAATTAATATGTCATTGTACTAATTTACTTCATTATTTTTTTGTGCTTGATAATTAGGTACAACACTAGTATGTTTCCTTCAAAAAGGAAGAAATTGCATTGCAATTGAGAAAGATCCATTACAATGCAATTTCATTCAGCGAAGAATTAATGCTCTTCAATTTCTTCCAGATGAAATGCAAGAAATTGGGTTGAGGAAAGAGGACTTTAATGAATCACGTGTGGCAAAAAAGGCAAAGGAACCCCAACCACCATTACATGGAATGTTTGGAAAGACATATATTGGGAGATTTGCAGATATCAAAGACCCATTAGAAGAGGAAATTGCGCAAAAGGAAGCAGAAAATATTGTGGAAGATGACAATGATGAAACTCTAGAGGACGAAGAGTTTGGATTACATGACGTTGTTGATTAAATTTAAGTTATACCTGGAAATCAAGCTTTGCAATGTTTTGACTCTGACATTTCATGAAAAGAATAATCAATGAATTAAAGTTGTTATGTGTTCAATATTTGTAATTTGTGATTTTCGCATTGATTTTTAAGTTAATTATTATTATTATTTTTTTAAGTTGTTATTATTATTATTTTTTTGACATGAAATTTATAAAAAAAAACTATTATTTGACCATTTTTAGTTAATATTTTGTATAAAAATTGTGATTTTGACATGTTAATTCTAGAAAAAATTATCAAAATGTTTAGTTTTTTTGTTATATTTATGTTAAAAATGGTTATTTTTATGTCCATTGTTAAAAAATGTTGTTTTTTAGAAACAATTATTTCATGTGGATTGAAAAATTAATTAAGGATGTATAAATATGTAGATTATCTAAAATTCAAACTATCGACTTTCTAATTTAAAAACGCAAAACAATAAAAACTCCCCTAAAAAAAAAAAAAATAAGATAGAGAACAAGAAAATATGAATAAGATGACGACTTCAAAAACTATCAAATTTAGAAAATAATTTTTCACATTTCACACACTAGAAAATTGAAATTAAAAAATAGGTCTTTTAAAAAAAAAGGTGTGATGCAGAATACTCACTTTTTAAAATCATCATGAAAATCACTACCATTCTAAAACTTGATTTCATCCTTGAACATGAAAAAAATTAAAGTTCCAAAAACCATGTTCTAAAAAAAACATGTGTATTTTGCATCACCACTTTTGAAAATCGGGTCATTTTTTTGCTATCTCTACGAAACGGGTAACAGTATCAGTGCCCGTTTCAAATTTTACATTGTTTGCCCTAATTTTTATGAAAACAGAAAATGTTGGAAATCTTTACAGACTTAAAGGAAGTACGCAGGTCAGTGAAGCAATGATTATGTCAGAGAAAGAAGAAGAAGGTACTCGCCTATGGCATCAGTGATTGGGTTATATGAGCGAGAAAGTTCTTCAGCCACTGATGAAACATAAATTACTTCCTATTTTGAAATCCTTTAAGTTGGATTTCTGTAAACATTGTGTGTATGGAAAACAGTGTAAACAGAGATTTAAAACTAGAAGTCATAATAGTAAAGAAATTTTGGACTATATTCATTATGATCTATGGGAACCATCTCCTATTGTATCATATGGAGGTGCTTTATATTTTTTAACGTTTATTAATGATTTCTCTCAGAAAGTTTGGGTCTTTATACTAAAAAAGAAAGTTGATGTATTCAATGTCTTTAAATAATTTAAAGCAATGGTCGAAAAAAGAACAAGGAAATCAGTTAAATGTTTAAGAATTGACAATGGTGGTGAATTTACTTCTCTAGAATTTGAACAATATTGTAAGGATGAAGGAATTGTTAGACACAAAACTGTTGTTTATACTCCTCAGCAAAATGTTGTTGTTGAACGTATGAATCGAACTCTTATGGAAAGAGCCAGAAGCATGATCAGCAATACTAACCTGCAAAAGGAGTTGTGGGCAGAAGCAGTATCCACTGCTTGTTATTTAGTTAACAGATCACCTTCAATAGCAATTAATTGTAAAATTCCAGAAGAAGTTTGGTCAGGTTAGTCTTGTGCTAAGTTGCAAGAAACGTAGGGTAGGAGGTCGTTTCCGTACGGAAACGAGTACGAAATGTTGAAACGTGTGGTATGGCCGTGAAACGCGTTTCCGGCCGTATTGGCACGTTTCATGATGCGGAAATGTGGCCAGTACGGCTGGAAACGCATTTCACGGCCGTACGATGCACGTTTCAGCTTGTAACTTGTGTTTTTTTTATTTTTATTTTTAATTTGTTTTCTAATTTATTATTAGGTTTTCCTAATGACTTCTAGTTGCTTCTAGATGCTTGTCTAAAGTTATAAAAGTGAACTTTGTCTCATTCTCACATCACACTATTCAGCAAGTCGTTTCTCTTGGAGACTGGCGATTTTAGCAAAGGAGAAGAGAGGAAGAGAGCAGTTGTTTCAGCTAGGGTGTTTTGAGCAGTGAGCAAAGTAGATTTCAGCAGCAAGAGCAAGAGATTTCAACAGTAGATTTGGAGTGCAGAGTTTCCAGCTACGACATTCTTGGCTTTTTGGCTCAACTACAGCCATATTTCTCCTCTTTTCTGGCATTTTGGGGTAGCTTCAGCTACAGAAAATTAATTTGGGTAAACAACGTTCATTTTGTTAGTTTTTTTCTTACTATTTCTTCAATTTTTCTAGGGTTTATGCTACCAAAAATATGAAAAACTTTTTTTTTACAGATTTGTTTTTTTAATTTATTTTTGCAGCAATGGCTTCCAGCGAAAGTGCAGCTACAAGTTCAAGCCCTAGGGCCAACCCAAGGGCTCAATATTATCCTCTTTGGAGGCATGTGACGAAGCTTCAAAGATGTGCAGGTGGTGGCTCATCGGAATGGCGATGCAACCTTTGCAATAATTCGTACAAGGGCTCCTACCCAAGAGTGAAGGCGCATCTTTTGCATGGAGGAGGATAGAAGATTGCAGGTTGCACAAAAACAATAGATCCATTGGCAAGGAGGGCATATCAAAGAGAGTAAGACGAGGCAGATGGTACTAAGAGAAGGCATGATGACCTTACTCAAGCTCCATCTAACATTGAGCCAAAGATTGTAGCTGAAGCAAGAGGAGAGCTCGTCCCACTCAACAACATGAACAACTAGCACCCAAAAATACCAGAGGGGCATCCCCTTCAGTTCAAGATAGCAAAATTGCTAAATTGGTGAATGTGCAAGCAAGAGAAGAAACAAATTCCAGAGTGGCTAGGTGCATTTATGCATGTGGTATCCCATTCAATTTTGTTCGCTCTCCTTACTAGCAAGATATGATAAGGGCAATTAACAAAGTTCCTCAAGGGTACAAGGGGCCCAATTATGAGAAAGTCAGAACCCAGCTTCTCAAAAATGAGAAGGAGCTTGTGGATGATATTTTAGCTCCAATTTGTTCTTCCTGGAGTAGCTCTGAGGTTACCACAGTCTCAGATAGATGGAAAGATACAAGGCGTAGACCATTGATAAATATCAGTGCCACTTCCCCCAAAGGAGCAATGTTTATCAAGGCAGAAGACTACTCAGGAGAGGTGAAAGATGCATAGTTCATTGCTAATGTTATTATAAAAGCTATTGAACAAATAGGGCCTAACAGCGTGGTGCAAGTTATCACAGATAATGCGCCAGTTTGCAAAGTTGTAGGTTTAATTATTGAGGGGAGGTATGACCACATCTTTTGGACACCATGCATTGTCCATAATCTGAATCTGATCTTAGAGGAGATCGACAACAAAGTTTCCTGGATAAAGGAACTCACAGGGGAAGCAAGGGAGATTGTCAAATTCATCACCAACCACCACCAATCTCAGGCCATATTTCAAGAGTACTCCAAATTGAAGTTGTTAAAAGTTGTTGAGACAAGATATGCCTCAAACTTCCTGATGTTGCGCCGCCTTGTTGAGGTTAAGCATGCATTAGTTTCTATGGTGGTGAGTCAACTTTGGATTGAGTAGAGACAAGTAGATTCAGAGCGGGGATCTATGGTGTGTAGATTGTGCCTTGATGAGGATTGGTGGAGCAAGGTAGATTTCTTGCTAAAGTTCACAACCCCTGCATTTGAGCTTCTCCAGAGTGCTGACACTGACCAACCTTTCTTAGGAGAGGTATATGATGGCATGAATTCCATGGTTGAGAAAACCATGGAAATCATTTTGCAAGAGCCTCCACAACTTTTGTTTGTTGATGATCATTTTGCTGGTTTGGTCAAGAAAATCATTGTTGATAGGTGGAACAATTTCAACACTCCATTGCACACTTTAGCACATGCTTCGAACCCCAAATTTTATGATGAGGAGCTTATTGCTCAAAGCAATGGGAAGAGGAAGGCACCCCATAAGGATAGAGAGGTGACTAATGGGGGGAAAAAGCCCTTATGAGAATGTTTCATTCTCATCTACACAGGGAGGTAAAAGAGGAATTTGCCAATTTTGCTGCAGGAATAGATGATTATACAAATATATCAGCGTTGGAGGAGAGAAGCACCATGAATCCAGTTAGGTGGTGGATTTGTCATAAAGAAAATGGTGTACATTTGCAAAACCTTGCCATTTGTATTATTTCACAAGTAGCAAGCTCTTCATTAGCAAAAAGGAATTGGAGCACTTATGGTTTTATTCATTCTGTGAAGCGCAATAGGTTGGGCTCACAAAAGGCAGAGGATCTTGTTTATGTGAACTCCAACCTTCGCCTTGCATCTCGTAGGGGTCCAGAATACAAGAGTGGTCCTTCTAAAGAATGGAATGTGGATGCAGAAAATCCTGATTTGGATCTCTCTCTTGTTGCCCTAAATATTAAGCCGAGTCTGGAAATAGAATTGGTGCATCATCTTCTTCAGCACCGCCATCCACTGTTGAGCATTGTACAGCTTCTATTTTTTATGAAGATTGTTATGATGAGGATTAGTCTTTGTCTCTATAGTTCACGCAGCCTTATAGTCTTTATTGTACTTGCAACCTCATATATTAATATAAATAAAGGTTGATTTTGAGATTTGGATATAAAATAAAAGTTGCTTTTGGATATTCCAACATTTTTAATTTCATTATGTGATCATTCATGAGTAAATGTGATGTAAATTTAATCTTAATGTTTAAATGTAATAAATTATAATGTATCATTTATGCTTTATGATTGCACACACACACACACACACACACATATATATATTCGTGTTTCCCCATTTCCAAAATTTGGGGAGGTCGCGTTTCGTATCACTTCCCGTTTCGGAAACTCGTACCCATTTCTCCGTTTCATGCAACCTTGGTCTTGTGATTATTCACATTTAAGGATATTTGGTTGTGATGCCTATGCTCTTATTCCTAAAAATCAGCGTTGAAAATTAAATCCAAAATCGAAATGTTACGTCTTTGTTGGGTATGACTATGTGGTGAAAGGATACAAGTTGTGGAATTCTACGTCGCAAAAGATAGTCATTAATAGAGATATAACATTTGATGAATCTTCTCTTTTAAAATCAAATGTTGAAAGAATTAAACAGGAACAGATATCGCCAAATCAACAAATTCAGTTAAAGACTAGACCTTTTTTTGAAAGTCAAAAGGAAGGAGAGACTTCTGGAGGAAAAGGTGTTGAAAATACAAAAGAAGTTGTTGAAGTTTCTGAACCAATTTAGCAACTAGACACTCTAAGAAGGTCTACAAGGGAAAGAAAAACTCCCAAAAGGTATGAAGATTTCGCTTCATCTTTTGCTTTGATTACTGAATATGGGGAACCTTCTTGTAGATGATACGAATAGCGAAAAATGGAAAACGGCTATGGAAAAAGAAATGGATTCCTTAGCCAAGAACAATACATGAGATCTTGTAGAACTTACTGAAGGGAGAAGTGTTGTTCGATGCAAATGGGTCTTCAAATTGAAACGGAAAGTTGATGGAGTATCGAAAGGTATAAGGCGAGACTGGTAGCAAATGGGTATTCTCAGGTTGAAGGTATTGACTTTCATGAGATTTTTTCACCAGTTGTAAAACTTATTTCTATTCGTACTGTATTGGCACTAACTGCATTACTTAACCTTGAGTTAGAACAATTAGACGTTAAAACAACTTTTCTACATGGTGATTTGGATGAAAAGATATATATAGAATAGCCAGAAGATTTTGTACAAGGTCGCAGCAGAAAATTAGTTTGCAAACTCAGGAAATCATTGTATGGCCTTAGGCAGTCTCTCAGGCAATGGTACAAGAAATTTGACTCCTTCATGGTGAGCCAGAACTTTATTAGAAGTGAGTATGATCATTGTGTATACTTCAAGAGTTTTAGTGGCATATTCATTATCTTAGTTTTGTATGTTGACGATATGTTTATTGCAAGCAAAAGCATGGAAGAGATCAACAAGTTAAAGGCTCAGCTCTCTAGGATGTTTGATATGAAGAATCTTGGAGTAGCAAAACATATCTTGGGCATGGAGATACACAAAGACAGAAAAAATGATAAGCTTTAGTTATCACAGTAGAAGTATGTGGAAAGAGTACTTGAAAAGTTTTGTATGAACAGTGTGAAACCTGTTAATGTTCCATTAGCTTCCCATTTTAAGCTTTCTTTGGTTTTGAGTCCTAGAACTGATGAAGAAAAGCAGTATATGTCTCATGTACCATATGCAAATGTTGTAGGCAACTTAATGTATGTGATGGTATCTACAAGACCTGACATTTCACATGCAGTTGGAGTTGTAAGCAAATTCATGGCAAACCCAGGTGAAGAACATTAGCGAACAGTGAAATGGGTGCTTCGATATCTAAGAGGCACAAGTGACCATTGCATCATCTTTAAAGGTAGTGAAGGATCAATTTGCAGATATGTAAATGTTGATTATGCAGGTGATTTGGACAAAAGGAGATCTACTACAAGTTATGTCTTTACTCTTGCAGGTGGAGCAATTAGTTGGATGTTAAAGCTTCAAGAAACAGTTGTGTTGTCCACTATCGAAGCAGAATATATCACTGCTTCAGATGCCAATAAAGAAGCAATCTAGTTAAAGGATCTACTTGATGAGATTGGAAGGACGCATGAGAGAATGAATGTACTCTGTGATAGTCAGAGTGCTATTCATTTGGCTACAAATCCAGCTTATCACAGCAAGACCAAGTACATTGATGTAAGGTATCATTTTCTAAGACATGTGATCGATAGCAGAAAAGTAGCTCTTAAGAAGGTCCATACACGGGAAAATTGTGCAGACATATTTACGAAGTCAGTTACAGTAGAGAAGTTGCAATGGTGTTTAGCTTCTCTTGGCTTGCAGAAGAAATGATGAATGGGCATAGGCAAAGGATTAGGAAAATTGTTGTCAAGGTGGAGTTTGTTGGAATTTGACAACTAATTATGTAAATATGTGTAAAATTGTATTAGTTACTGCCAAGTTAGTTTTATACTGAAACAACAGTTATGTAACGGAGAAAGCTCTTATAAAATTGATGAATGCCCAAACTATTGTAATCATGGAGAATCATTGTTGATTTAATAAAGAATCCAATCCCTTGCCATGTGGATATTTCCTTGACACCCTGTGAAAGTTTTACCACGTAAAAATCTTGTGTGTGCTCAATTTCCATTCTGTTTCAGTTATATCCTTGTTAAATTCACCGTTTTACCTACACTTAAGTGACAAAAACCTTCACTTTATGCACACGATAGATGAGTTTAGCCAATTTGACCTCATCTTGGTGACTGTACCAATTAGTGGTTGAACAAATGTAAAATAAATCCTTTATCTCCTGCTTTTCAACAGTAAGGCTGCTACAGTTCATCCCATGGGCAGTGAGAATATGGGAGAAGCTGGTTCAGAGATCTAAAGAACCAAGGCAGTGAGAATATGGGAGAAGCTGGTTCAGAGATCTAAAGAACCAAGTTTGACCCTGCATCCCCTTATAATAGTTGTTGAATTTAAGCATCTCCTTATTAAATTTCATTTTCAAGTTCATACTTCACAACAATAAAACATCCCAGGGTCTCTTACTAAACTATGATAGCGATCAGGTCATATGACAACAATCTAAGATCAAATCTACCCTACTGCAATTGGACCTTGAGAAGAATGCAATCCAATCTAATTTGCACCAGTCGATTTATCATTTTTCCCTTTAGAACTGTCATTAAATCCTGATTCCTACGTCATGGAATTGTACATGGGCAATAAGCTAGTTTCCAAACCCTGTAATTTAGTATAGCCCATGGATCCCAAAGAACAATCCCCAAAGTTCATGCCTAGTAAGCATTTCAAAAACTAGGCAACTTGGTGACTGGATTGAGATATTGCTGGATAGTTTTACAGGAAGAAATGCATCAAAATGTTCAGAACAGAAATTTATATTGGGAGCTAAAATCTGAACCCAATACGATAAGTTAAACCTGCTTTGAAATACTTTAAATAATATTGATATAGGAAAAAGCATACGCATGCCTAGGAAATCATGGTACACAACCTAGTATCGAAAAGTGACTCCCTACAGTCAGCACTTACCTCTTAATGACCACAGCTTATCATGGTCACCAATGATCTTCACGATGGCAAGCTCCTAGATAACATAGCCTGACTCTTGGCCAAAAGATTGTTTTAAGAGATCAAATATCCAGGGGAGTTTTATGATACTTCGGCAGGAAACCGGATAGCCTGATTCTTGGCCAAAAGGTTGCTTTAAGAGATCAAATATCCAGGGGAGTTTTATGATACTTCGGCAGGAAACCAGATGCCGGGGGCTATTTTGAAAGATGAACACAATTCCAATAATTCAGATGAGATAATTATAATCAGAAATCAGAATTTGATTCCAGACAACCTGTTTTTGAAGCGCACTCTACCAGGACCACAAGTTTGGGGGAAAGGCTAGAAATGGAACCGCATGAAAGAATTTAAGAAATATAAGTCCGACAATGGCTACCAGTGGCTGTCACCTAGGGTTGCACTGGATGCAAAGTTAAACAAAGTCTGGAAACACAAATCTAATGACAAGACACGGCTTTACAGACTGAAATCCACATGGAAGGCTTTTATGGAACCCCAAAAAAGCGTGTTTTGTGTGGTCACTCATCCATGGCAGGCTGTCTATAGGCTAAACCCTGAAGTACTGAGGACTTCCTGAACACAAATGCCCTTTGTGTCGAAAAAATGACACCCTCAAGCATTTATAAATTATTTTGGCACTGAAAATATGCCACATCAACTTGGGATTGGGCCCTTAGACTTTGCACTCGACTGTTTCCCTCTCATATAACCTGGAAATCAACACTTTTAGGAGAATCTCTCCCGCTGTGGAACTTCCAACAGCACGGCAATGTACTAGATTAGATACTTTATATCATCTCTAGAAAACAAGAAATGTGTGTCAATGGTAGCTTGTTGATTCAGTAAGAGCAGGGCACTGATATTACCCCCATGAGGATTCAAGTCTCACCAAGATCACAATTGTGTTTGGTCTCAGGCTTGTGGATGTGCCAGTGCACATAACAATGATTGGGGCCAGGTGCAAGTCTTGGGCATCTTTGGCTGAATAGATAACCACCACTCAACCTCTTAGCCGATGGAATCCAATTGAAATGTTGTTGATTGCACTCTCTCCTAGATGGCCACATCATGATAAATGGAAGCCAGTCACAGAGAAACAAGAAATGAGTGCTCATTCACCAACACACAGCAGTTCACAAACTTCACCTGGCATGACAGATCACTACTTTCTGCCCATTTGTAGCTACTAGCTACAGATCCAGTTATAGGCACAGAAGGCAAAACTTGAATGGACTTCTAAACTAGCACACCTTATCAAGCAATGCCCTCCCTGATGGTCACTGGTCAGCACATTTAGCCCACTCTAGAGCTTCTAATGTTGGTCGGCCTCATTACATGACAAGTCAAGTTGTTCATGAACGTCAAGAAAGGGGAAGGCACTGGCCTCCTCCCTAGGACGTGGAGACTCCTTGATTTGACAAGCTTCAGACCATTCCTTTGGCAATCTCTGAACTAGAGAGACCTGAAGAGTCCAAGCAGGGCAACGACAGATAGGATTCCTTTGTAGTCAATCGTAAGTCCACAATTGATGGATAGGGTCTCTTCTTGAGACCCCACTATTGATGCAGGCATGATTCCAACAGCTACTTGATATCACATCTCACTCTGGCCATCTGGCCTGCTTGCTTTGTTTATTTATGCATGTCTGTCTTGGGAATTATGGCGCTAAAAGCCACTTATTTTTTATGCCCTGCATGGCAAAATTGATTGGCCAGGCTTATTTTCCCTATTAGCCATAGCTTGTGGTTGTTGTTATCACAGCCTTCTTTTTGATAAAATCAGGGTACCATTTTTTATATTAATAGAAAGAAGTATTATATTTAAAATAAGTAATATATTCATGAAGTGGTTGAAGGTTCGAAAATACTAATACCAAGAAATTTTAATCATTTGCTAAACATTATACTTCAGAATATCATGACAGATCTTTTAAACACATAACAAAAGAAGAATCCATAAGACTTCTAAAACAGAAGAACATTGTGAGAAGACGAATGCCCTCCAACTTTGAACATGTGTATAACTTCATAAACATAAACAACTCGATTTTCTAAAAGGATAATAGATGTCACATGAAACAGGCACACTGAAGCCTCCAGCAGTATTTTGTTGGAGATAGCAATACACACCTTGATATTGAACTGGTAAGGATGCCCATCATGCTTGTCATGAAAGGGGCATGTAGCTCAGTGGTAGAGTAGCCCACTAGCCAGGATCAACATATTTCGTACAATACACAATTACATAGCAGTCACAATTGGGAAAAATGACAAGAATGGCAAATTCCCTGAGATTCTTGGCCTTAAACAAGTTAAAACTCAAAACATATGCTGCAACTCCTAGAAGTAACAATCCAAATTCCTCAGCTTTACAACTGATCTCATTGACCTGAGAACAGGCTTGGTTAAGAACCTCAAAAATACAGGTTCACCTATTCAAATGAACAGGACAAGTTTATCTCAATAGACTTTTACCCCAGCTGTAATGAATACGGATTAATTTACTGCATCTTCTTGCCCTTCGAGAAGTTTTTGGGTATCTTACTTATAACATGTGCATTGAATTGTGAAAAAAGCTTCCGGAATTCATTATAAGCAATATCTGCATATCTGTCTACTTGATCTTCATACTTTTCATATAAAGCAGGAATTGAAAGCAAAATAACAAGACCTGCAAAAAGAATATCCAAAATTAATATCGCTGGCATGTCCATTGCGATGACCTTAACACACAACGAATCCATTCTGAAAATATATTTTGTACGTCTGAAAACAAGGCCCCAGGAAGAGATTGAAAAGAAAGCGTAAACAGACCTAAATTCTCAAATTCTGCAAGTGATAATACCAAAACATAAGACTTGGACTAAATAACATTGATTGAAGGAAAATTCTGGAGACCTATAGGAAAGAAAACGATAACTTACTCGTGTACCCGAGTGTGAGGAAGTCGAACCAACCCCCAATAGTCGAGATAAGCCACAGACATACAGCCACCTAAACAAACAACAGAATTCAGATTATCAGCCAGTCTATCAGGAACTTTGCACGGATGGATGTACAATTCATAAGATAAAATCTCTTCATACCTTGAGGAAGAGCTTGGGATCTTTTCCGAGGGCAATATCATGTGCTACTGTAAGCAGAAAGTTAATCCGGGAGCGTATTGATGCAGCTGTGTCATTTACCATATCTTCCGATAATTCTAATTCAGGCAGGGGAGGGGGAGGCCTGTATTTAAGTAATAAAATTGATACACTTCAGTCCAATCTATCATGTTTTCAATACCCTAAGCTATCATGAACTGAAATAAAATGTTATTAAGGCCCGATTCAGGGTATCAGGATACATTCCACTATTGATAATGGGGCCTATATTGTGGGCACAACTCATGAATCCATTAAGACTGGTATCAAAACATTATAAAAGGGGTTGATCCCATGTATTGACATTCACAAAAAGGGGTTGATCAAAACCTTAGAGAATAAATATTCACCTGCTTATGAGAGCTGCGGCAGTTGCCCAGACAAACAAGATGGTGACCAAAAGGAGAAGCACATTGGCTACAAGTGACAATAGAGTGTACCCAGATTTCTCAAATAAAATCCATGCCACAGCAGCACCAACAAGGATACCTAGTGATGTATTTCTTCGCCTCCATAACATCAAATCAGCCACTGTAACAGAATCCACCAGCTCATTATCCTCATCAAAACCCATATAAGTTGTGATATGTTTCTCCTGTTTCAACATCTACAATATCTATCTATATATAAACAGAATTTAACCAATTGATCAAGGGTATTGAGTTTTCAAGATCGTTTCTGTGGTTAACAACTCCGTTATGAAATGATATTTATTATGCACCATTTGAGAATGTTTAGCCCTGTAACAGATAAGAGATCGTCATATAGAATGTTTATTCTTGTTCATAAATATATTAATTTGCTCATCTCAAATTGAGGCGTAGCTAATCATACAACTAAATAAACTAAAATAATCAGAAATGGGATCCATAGACGAATCATGATACCGATTCCTCCTCCGAGAATTTCATGAACGCTCTTTTGTCTGTTGAAGAGCCGAGATGGGTTCTTTTCATCAGTGGGCAATGTGGAGGTTGCCATCTTACCATTGGCAGAATTTTCTGACATTATCTGATGAAACAAGGGCTACCATCAATATGGGCAGTAACGATTTGAAAACAGAATCGGCGTTTCATACATACCCGATTGAATTACTATGCCAATCTGAAAAAGTACATACCTTACAGATCTGAGTTGTTTCCTCTGCCTGGATCAAAATGGTAGAGAAGACAAGTTGAATCGGGTAGCTTGACAGTAAGATCTCTCACTGAAATTGCTTGGTTTATACTTCAACTGGGAACGAATTTTGGTTGCAGATCGCTCGAATATTAAGCATCCTCTCTTTCATGATAAAGTTTTGCAGTACCATGTTTTTGCTTTTTCTTTCCTCTTTTGCTTTCTAAAATACATGAAAAATCGATTGCCATACCAAAATGAATAAAAAGTAAAAGGAGACAATCACATTTAACTTCTAAAAGGAAAATCGAAATGGCTGCCTGGCTGCCTGGCTGGCTGCTTGGATTTCTGGCTGTCTCCCTCTGTACTGTTATTATTAGGTTGGATTACACAACGATCACATCTACGAGAAATCTCATTTTGCTGGGTTGTCACTTATTAATGTCAGGAGAACTTTGTTTTCTAATCAAAACTTGTAGGGCAAGCATGGTGTCGTCAACCTCTCTCCTAAAAGGTTGTGCCGACCAAACAAGTAGGAACCCCTTTCGGGGAGAAAGCACTCCATCCAGAGTAAATGGAAAAAGTTTTAAATTGAAACATGGAGGAATGTCTGACCCGTATTTGGAGGTTGGAAGTTAACGATGATATAGGGTTGGGCATGGATTTCGGATAGGGTATCTGGAAGGTTCTAAAGTGTTCAAAGTAATATGGATTAGTGTGAGCAGGATAATGAAATTTAGAGGCAGTGGTAGTAGGGATGAAATAATAACATAGTTAGGTATGAATTGTTCATAGGAATATGAATAATAGGATAGTGAAGGACGAATTGTTTGTAGGAATATGAATAATGTGATAGTAAGAGATAGAATCGTTTAAACGAATATGAATAATACGATAGTGAAAGATGAATTGTTTCAAGGAATATTATGATAATGGTAGTGTGATGAGGTAAAGTATGATATGTGAATATGATTCCAACGTATAGTAATGCGAAAGAATTTAAAATGTTTTAAGAAATGGTAGTGTAGGTTTTAACTTTGTGCATAGATTATTTGTAGATGAATTTTTAAAAAATAGAAAATAAATAATAATGAGAATATAAAATAAATACAGAGATTTTTTTTTTATTGCAAAACCGGGACTATTATATTGATTTTTTATTATGTTACTTTCAGTGTTACTTTATATATGCCAAAACATTCATAAACCTCAATCCATTAACCTTGGATTAGAACATAATGGTAGTTCCCTTGATCGGATCTACAAAATACCATGGGCAGAAAACTATCATGCTCAAAAACATGTGCAAAACTCATGCACAAAACCATAGGTAGGTCTGCCCACCTAATATAGGATCCAAAAAAAAAAACCAGGGGTGCTACCCCGAACCCCATGCAGAGGGGGCTATCGCCCCCCTAAAACCCCCATGTTGCATCTGATGCAACAAATGGGGGGGTTGTTGCTCCCCCACGCGTGCGACTAGTCGTGGAAAAAATATAACACACACCCAACAAGCAAGTACAGATCTTAGTTGTAAATTGGAAACATGGATGTAGATGAAGAGCTACAAAAAAATGTTGGAAACATTGGCAAAGGAAGAATAAATATTGTGTTCATTATGAGAGATACTGAGCATATTAGATCATGTAGGTAACCAATCATAATGATAGATAAAAGAGAGGACCATTGAGATAGAAGTGTTAGGGTTAATCAAGAGCCAAACGAAAAACAATAGTGCAATCTATGAATCTAAATTGTGCCTTCTAATATATATGAGATGAGTAGACTATTGCCCCTCTAACTTAGGTTTTGGTTATGTTATGTTGTATGTGTGTTTAAGTTCATTTGAGATTTGCCTTGGAGAACATTTTGTTCTATCAAGAAATTAAGAACATTGCACAATGTAGAAGGAAAGAGGAGGTGAATTGTGCAAACTATGTTGTTGATTGATCATTTAGTACGAAAATGAAGTTGAACTATGGAAGAGTGAGAATGAAGCAATTGGAAAGCTCAAACAAAATAAGAAAATTTGTGTGGGAAGAAATGGCAAAAGGAGTTTGAAGAAAGACAATGAAGAGAGAATTCTAGGTGCTAAGAAGAAGTTAGAAACAAAATAAGTCACAAAAGTCGAAGAAATGTTGATTTTTTGTGTAGCATCCAAAGGTAATCCCACATGCCAAGAGGTCTCCTAAGCCACGATAGAAAAATCATAAAAGATTAAATTCAAACTTATTTTCTTTGGGGCATCAAGTCAGCCCAACAAGGTGAAGAGATGTGTTCCTTGTGCTAATTCACCCCCATTCGACTAGTATAATATACATGATGTGAAATTTCATTTTGGTCATCATTACATCATCTCTTATTTCTCTTTGAGGCAGTTACACGTGTAACAGAAGGAGGACGAGTAGATTGAAGTTTGAATGAGTTTATCTATTGTTTGATCGAGCCATTTGATTGGGCATTGAGTGCAAAATTAGGCCACATTGACTGTGTTTTACTACAAAATTATGCCGCATTTGATCGAATTTGACCACATAATTAGGTTGTAGTTAAACGTGGAATTAGGCTGCAATTGACCCATTATAGAAATTTTGAGGTAAAAATTAGGCCTCAAAACAAAAATGTACAACACAAACCAACTTTATAATAACCAATAGGGTTCAATATGATGATGTGAGTCATGGGGGACGATTCACCATTTTTGGAGTAAAAAGGTAAAAAGATAACAAACAAAAACTACTTTTTCAATTCATATTTTCAACTTATCTCCCTACGATTTTAGGAGTACCTATGTTGCATACTTTTGATGGACCCTCCAACACAAAAATGTGAAATACATGAAAAAATGTGATTGCAATCGCAATCACAATTTTTCATGTATTTCACATTTTTTCATGTTGTAGGGCCCATCAAAAGTATGCAATATGGGTACTCCTTGGATGCAAAATTAAATTATGCATCCAACAAGTGCTCTCACTCGAAATTTGATAAACTCATAGGGAGATAAGTTGAAAAAAAAAAAATTCCCCCCCAAAACTTGATGAGGTAATCTAATCTTATTTTATTATCTCCACTATTATTTTATAATATTCCTTAGGATGCCTATTTAGACTCCAAATTTCTTTAATGCACAGTTTGACCACAACATTAGGTCGCAATTGACCACACAATTAGGTCCTAGTTGACCACAGTTTAGCTGCAGGATCTAGCCGCACATGACCGTGATCTAACCGCGGGGCCGAGTTGACCACAAACCTAATATTGACTAGACCAAAGTTTGACCAAAATTGATTGATTTGACTAGTTTTAACCAAGACTATCTTGTTGTTGATTTTGGCTAGGTTTGATTGGTATTTTGACTTGGATATTAGCACAGAGACAAATTGGATTTGCAAATCTCGTTGAAGAATAATTTCTCCTAGAAGAAAAGTGTAATATTCCTAATGGAAATTTTACAATGATAAGAAAGTCATGCAAAGATAAAAACACAAAAATTTTCAAAAATGCATACACATAGACTAGGAATATCTCCAAATCCACAAACTCGTCAAGATTTTATTAATAATAGTGTTGTGGTACAAATGAGTTGGAGAAAATGCACTTGGGCTTGCACAAGGCAAGCTACAAGCACCAGGTGATGAATACAAGAAAGCTCAACAACTATAATAGCAAGCTCCTCTAGAAAATTGTGTTGTTGCTCCAAAACTACATTATTGCTTGACTTCGCCCCCTGATTTTCCCACTCTAGAGTGCCCAGAAAATTCTATAAAATTAAGAGAGTGCTCCTTGCCCAAAACCCAGAAAGGATTTGGCCTATATTCAATTCAAAGTCGAACCCACAAAATGGTGCAAATTCTCTAGCTAACTAGTATTTTGCCCTACTATAAGAATTAGGATTTTAGGTCCAGATATCGCCCGAAAAAAAATCTATAAATTATCTGTAGACTCCTCTCAATAAACCCACAAAAACCCAGAAAGGGTTTTGGTTGAATCCACCAATCACCGATAACCCCCCAATAAGTGAAAATTGCCCAATTTGGCCAGAAAACGCCCCACAAAACTAATGTTGTTGAATTAAGCCCAAATCCACCACTAGAAATCTCTCCCAACTTTGGCTAAATTCTCCCCTGAGGAATACCTCCAATCTCCGTCCTTTACTCTCCTCAACCTCTATTCCTCCAACTCCTGTGCACTTCCAAAAATGTAGAATTTCAGCCCCAAAAATCTCTCAACTCAACCCAACTTAAATAACTTGCAAATATGCCCAATGGAAACTCTAAATTGAGCTCCCCAAATTGCCTCACTAGGGAGACACTCGAAGTTCTCTAAAATGAGGGTGGAATTCCGGCTTGGAAATTCCTTGTGCTAAACAGCACGGTTGTCTTGGCTAAGTAGCTCAAGAGAACTAATGTTGAATTGTCAAATGATTAAAGATACCAAATGGAGGCCTCCAAGCTCTATTTATAATTGCTAGTCCTCTCCCTTGGTGATCCCCACCTTCCACTAATAAAATATTACTTTGTCGTCATTCTTCATTAAAATAATAATTTTCACTTTTCTCCCACAAAATAATATTCTCTTTTTTATTTAATATAACCAAAAATTGGCAAAACTCCTTAGTGAATTTTGCACCCACAAAAATTGGGAACATTACAAAAAGTTGTTTGGTTTTCTCCCAAGTTTGGGTTTCCCGAGGTAAAATTGTTGTCTTTATTGTGCATGGGTGCCTTTCTCTAATCTTTATTGTTTATGTTGCATTTATTGTTTATATTTTTGAAGTGTAATTGCTCAATGATATCAATGGCATAAGAATATTGTGTAAAAATCATTAGGAAGTAATTATCTAGGAGAAAATTGTATTCCACTGTGAATCTTATAGAAAATTCAACATGGTTTCAAAGCTTTGTTGAAAGAGAAGCCATTGAAGTCAACCTAAGAGACAAGTGTTCAACAACTTGACTAGATTCTGATTTCTTGTCAATTGGTGCTAAGTCTCTAAAAGGAAGATATTGTTATAAACCTTCATATGGAAGTTACTCCAGAGCCAAAGAGAACTGAGGAGAAATCCTCCCTCACCTACATTTATATAAAGTGAGAAGAGAGCCTATCATAACACTTGTATTAAAGTATGTGATTTTAATAGTGATGTATTCATCTTGGAGTTTGTATGTTTGTGTGGTATAAGAATTGGAAGAATTAAGGTTTGTAAACCCTATAGAAGACTTGGAGGTTATGACTTGTATTGAAGTCTCAAATTAAAAAAGTCCTAGGTTTTGTGGGATGAAACTCTAGAGCAAGACTTGGGATGTTAGATGCAAGTGGAGTTTGTGTGATGCATACTTGGTTTATCTCCTTGATAGCAAGTGGAATGACTTGGTGTTGATGCTAGCTTGTTGTTAATCCTTTGGTCTGGCTAGATAGCTTGATGAATCTGCAGGTTGAAGAAACCCCAACCCTCACAATTCATGCAAATAAATAAAACAAAAGGAAAGCAACATGCATCAACAGTTGATGTTGAGGATGAGGATGAGCATCCACCTCATAAGAAGACAAAGGTATTTAAGTTTGATGAGATTGTAGATGGGCTTCATTGATTTCTGCAAGGAGGCGAGGATCAAGAGGGAGCTGACTATTCCTTACAACCCTCAACAGTTTCTTTTTTAATCAAGAGATAAGTGCTTCATATTTTTTTCTCCCTTGATTATTATAATTATTTTGGTCATCATTACATCATCTCTTATTTCTCTTTGAGGCAGTTACACGTGCAACAGAAGGAGGACGAGTTGATTGAAGTTTGAACGAGTTTATCTATTGTTTGATCGAGCCATTTGACTAGGCATTGAGTGCAAAATTAGGCCACATTGATTGTGTTTTACTACAAAATTATGCCGCATTTGATTGCATTTGACCACATAATTAGGTTGTAGTTAAACATGAAATTAGGCTGCAATTGACCCATTATAGAAATTTTGAGGTAAAAAATAGGCCTCAAAACAAAAATGTACAACACAAACCAACTTTATAATAACCAATAGGATTCAATATGATGATGTGAGTCATGGGGGATGATTCACCATTTTTTGAGTAAAAAGGTAAAAAGATAACAAACAAAAAACTACTTTTTCAATTCATATTTTCAACTTATCTCCCTACGAATTTAGGAGTACCTATGTTGCATACTTTTGATGGACCCTACAACACAAAAAATGTGAAATACATGAAAAAATGTGATTGCAATCGCAATCACAATTTTTCATGTATTTCATATTTTTTCATGTTGTAGGGCCCATCGAAAGTATGCAATATGGGTACTCCTTGGATGCAAAATTAAATTATGCATCCAACAAGTGCTCTCGCTCGAAATTTGATAAAATCATAGGGAGATAAGTTGAAAATACAAGTTGAAAAAAAAAATCCCCTGATGAGGTAATCTAATCTTATTTTATTATCTCCACTATTATTTTAGAATATTCCTTAGGAGGCCTATTTTAGACTTCAAATTTTCTTTAATGCACAGTTTGACCACAACATTAGGTCGCAATTAACCACACAATCAGGTCCTAGTTGACCACAGTTTAGCTGCAAAATCTAGCCGCACATGACCACCATCTAACTGCTGGACCGAGTTGACCGCAAACCTAATATTGACTAGACCAAAGTTTGACCAAAATTGACTGATTTGACTAGTTTTGACCAAGACTAACTTGTTGTTGATTTTGACTAGGTTTGATTGGTATTTTGACTTGGATATTAGCACAGAGACAAATTGGATTTGCAAACCTCGTTGAAGAATAATTTCTCCTAGAAGAAAAGTGTAATATTCCTAATGGAAATTTTAAATTGATAAGAAAGTCATGCAAAGATAAAAACACAAAATTTTTCAAAAATGCATACACATAAACTAGGAATATCTCCAAATCCACAAACTCTTCAAGATTTTATTAATAATAGTGTTGTGGTACAAATGAGTTGGAGAAAATGCACGTGGGCTTGCACAAGGCAAGCTACAAGCACCAGGTGATGAATACAAGAAAGCTCAACAACTATAATAGCAAGCTCCTCTAGAAAATTGTGTTATTGCTCCAAAACTGCATTATTGCTTGACTTTGCCCCCTGATTTTCCCACTCTAGAGTGCCCAGAAAATTCTATAAAACTAGGAGAGTGCTCCTTTCCCAAAACCCAAAAAAAACCCAGAAAGGATTTGCCCTATCTTCAATTCAAAGTCGAACCCACAAAATGGTGCAAATTCTCTAGCTAACTAGCAATTTGCCTTGCTATAAGAATTAGGATTTCAGGTCCGGATATCACTCGAAAAAATCTGTAAATTATCTGTAGACTCCTCTCAATAAATCCAAAAAAACCCAGAAAGGGTTTTTGTTGAATCCACCAATCCCTAGTGACCCCCCAATAAGTGAAAATTGCCCAATTTGGCCAGCAAACGCCCCACAAAACTAACATTGTTGAATTAAGCCCAAATCCACCACTGGAAATCTCTCCCAACTTTGGCTAAATTCTCCCCTGAGGAATACCTCCAATCTTCTACCTTTATCTCTCCTCAACCTCTCTTCCTCCAACCCCTATGCACTTTCAAAAATGTAGAATTTCGGCCCCAAAAATTCTCTCAACTCAACCCAGCTTAAATAACTTGCAAATATGCCCAATGGAAACTCTAAATTGAGCTCCCCAAATTGCCTCACCAGGGAGACACTCGAAGTTCTCTGAAATGAGGGTGGAATTCCCGCTCGGAAATTTCTTGTGCTAAACAGCACGATTGTCTTGGCTAAGCAGCTCAAGAGAACTAATGTTGAATTGCCAAATGATTAAAGATACCAAATGGAGGCCTCCAAGTTCTATTTATAATTGCTAGTCCTCTCCCTTGGTGGTCCCCATCTTCCACTAATAAAATATTACCTGGTTGGCATTCTTCATTAAAATAATAATTTCCACTTTTGCACCCACAAAAATTGGGAACATTACAAAAAGTTGTTTGGTTTTCTCCCAACTTTGGGTTTCCCGAGGTAAAATTGTTGTCTTTATTGTGCATGGGTGCCCTTCTCTAATCTTTATTGTTTATGTTGCATTTATTGTTGATATTTTTTGAAGTGTAATTGCTCAATGATATCAATGGCATAAGAATATTGTGTAGAAATCATTAGGAAGTAATTATCTAGGAGAAAATTGCATTCCACTGTGAATCTTGTAGAAAATTCAACATGGTTTCAGAGCTTTGTTGAAAGAGAAGCCATTGAAGTCAACTAAGAGACAAGTGTTCAACAACTTGACTAGATTCTGATTTCTTGTCAATTGGTGCTAAGTCTCTAGAAGGAAGATATTGTTATAAACCTTCAGGTGGAAGTTACTCTAGAGCCAAAGAGAACTGAGGAGAAATCCTCCCTCACCTACATTTATATAAAGTGAGAAGAGAGCCTATCATAACACTTGTATTAAAGTATGTGATTTTAATATTGATGTATTCATCTTGGAGTTTGTATGTATGTGTGGTATAAGAATTGGAAGAATTGGGGTTTGTAAACCCTATAGAAGACTTGGAGGTTATGACTTGTATTGAAGTCTCAAATTTAAAAAGTCCTAGGTTTTGTGGGATGAAACTCTAGAGCAAGACTTGGGATGTTGGATGCAAGTGGAGTTTGTGTGATGCATACTTGGCTTATCTCCTTGATAGCAAGTGGAATGACTTAGTGTTGATGCTAGCTTGTTGTTAATCCTTTGGTCTGGCTAGATAGCTTGATGAATCTGCAGGTTGAAGAAACCCCAACCCTCACAGTTCATGCAAATAAATAAATAAATAAAACAAAAGGAAAGCAACATGCATCAATAGTTGATGTTGAGGATGAGGATGAGCATCCACCTCATAAGAAGACAAAGGTATTTAAGCTTGACGAGATTGTAGATGGGCTTCATTGGTTTCTGCAAGGAGGCAAGGATCAAGAGGGAGTTGACTATTCCTTACAACCCTCAGCAATTTCTTTTTTAATCAAGAGATAAGTGCTTCATATTTTTTTCTCCCTGAATTATTATAATTATTTTTACTTTTTTGTCAGCCTCTTGTCCTTGTATTTTTTTTTGTTATGATTTTTCTTCCATGGCCTCCTAAATGGAGGTAAGAATGGGTACATTGTGGTGACTACTAAAGCAATGATTCATGTAGCAATTGGCAACATTAAGAGTGTTGTGGCAAGAGGGTTCTCCCATAAAGAGGGAGTGGACTACGAGGAGATTTTTGCTCCAAGTCACCAAATGGTCAGGTTCTTAGATGGTCTGAGAGCTCAAGCATAGACTTGACAAGAGTGGTTGATGTTTGAGAGGGAGGATTGAACAAATTATTAGGGTATCCAAGACCGTGTCAAATGATCGGAAGAGCTTCTAGTTTTGAGGGAGTATATAGTCAGGCATAATGGAAGGAGCAGCCTTCCAAGAGGATGTCATATTATCATACAAGATTCTCAAAGACAGGATGTATCTAGGAGTTGTATGCCTTCTATGAGGGAACCATGTCAGACAAAAGAGTGTGCTTCAATGACATAGGAAGTAGTAGTGGGAGAAGGACATGCTTACATGACAAAGGGATCATCCTAGATTACCACAGATGGATCTTCTTCAGCGTCAAAGGGATTTAGTCATTGAGTTTGAGAAGAGGGATCTTGGCTTGATGAATTAGTTCTTGGGATTGGAGGTGTAGAGACTTGATGAGATCTTCCTTAGATAGGAGAAGTACATTTTCCATATTTTGGGGGAGATTCGATATGATGGACTACAAGTCCATGGCTACACCTTTGGTGACCAATATGAAGCTAAGTGATTTCCCTTCATATTCATATTTGGTGAATTCCACAATGTACACGCAGCTGATTGAATCCTTGATGTACCTGGTGAACACCAAGCCTGATATTTGCTTTACAGTAAGCACCCTAAGCAACTTTTTGGTTGAGTTGAGGCATGTACATTGGGTTGTAGTGAAGCATGTGTTGAGATACTTGTGAGGTGCAACTGGATATGGTATGATATATGCCTCAGGTGGTGAAGTGAGATTGTAGGGATATACGAATTCAGATTGAGAAAAGAGTGTAGAGGACATAAAGAGCACCTCAAGGGTATTGCTTCAACTTAGGAACATCTATGATATCTTGTTTTAGTAGGAAGTAGACTCATGTCGCACTCAAGACAGTAAATGAAAAGTATCATCGCAACTATTGTCACAAGTCATGAAGCATTGTGGCTTCATAAACTTTTTGTAGGATTATTTAATTAGGACACTTCATCTGAGACATGGTGCAGAAAGGAGAAGTGTAGCTTCCAATGCACGTCCATAAACGAGTAGACTATTGACATTATCACCAAGCCTCTATCTAGAGTTAAGTTTGTATACTTCAAAGACAAGCTTGGTGTGATACAAAAGGTCTCCCTCATTGAGAGGGAGGGTCGATCTCTTTGCAGAATCGAGCATACCATCTCCTAAGATGCCAAAAGGACTTGGCTAGGTTGTGCTAATTTGTCTAGGGGAGATGGATACACTCACTGGAGATGTCAGAAAGACTTGGTTGGGTCATGTTGATTTGACCAAGGTTGAATGGCCTAGGGAAATTACAAGACTGGATGGATCTTCTCCTGAGAAGCTAGAAGGACTTGGCTAGGTCATGTTGATTTGACTAGAGGAGATGGATGAAATTCATCTAAGAAGCCATAAATGACTTTGGATGGGCCAAGCTAATTTGTTCAAGGGTGAATGGTCCAAGGGCATATCTTCTCCTTAGAAAACAGAAGGATTTGGCTGGGCCATGTTGATTTGACCAAAGGAGATAGATGATCCTCTTCCTAAGAAGCCATGAAGAAATTTGGCTAGGTCATGTTGATTTGACCAGAGGATATTGATACATTTACCTAAGAAGCCATAATGGAGTTTGGTTGGGGCATGCTAATTTGGACAGGGGTAAATGGCCCATGATTCATATTGCCTACTCCAAGATGGAGTGATCTATGCATGTGCATGTGAGGAGTCACATTGCCTACTCCAGGATGGAGTGATCTATAGACATGCATAACATAGCAATCTCATGAACTTTTATGTGGAAGAAAAATTTCAAATAAGGGGAAATCTATTGTAGCCAAGGAGAATACCTCCCTCTTTAAGAGGGAGTGTTGATTTTTTGTGTAGCACTGGGAGGTATTCCTGCATGCCAAGAGGTCTCATAAGTTGACCTAGAAAAATTATGAAATATTAAACTAAATTTTTTTTCTTTTGGGCATCAAGTTGACCTAGGAAAACAAGTCGGCCCAACAAGGTGAAGGGATGTGTCCCTTGGGCTAATTCACCCCCATTCAATTAGTATATATACGTGATGTGAAATTTCATTTTGGTCATCATCACAGCATCTCTTATCTCTCTTAGAGGCATAACAAAAGGACGACAAGTTAACTGAAGTTTGAACAAGTTTAACTGTTGTTTTACCGAGCCATTTGACTGGGCATTGACCACATAATTAGGCCACAATTGACCATAGTTTACTGCAGAATTAAGTTGTAGTTGACTGAAAAATTAAGCCACAATTGACCACAGAATTAGGTCGTAGTTGACTGTAGTTTGACCATAGAATTAGGCCACATTTGACCGCACTCTGACCGCAAGGTCGAGTTGACCACATACCTAATATTGAACAAACAAAAGTTTGACCAAAGTTGACTGATTTGACCGGTTTTGAAAAGGACTACCTTGTTGTTGATTTTGACCAAGTTTGACTAGTATTTTGACTTGGATATTGGCACAGATTTCTATGCAAATTGGATTTGTAAACCTTGTTGAAGAATAATTTCTCCTAGAAGAAAATTTGTTGGTTATTCTCCCAAATTTGGGTTTCCTAAGCTAAAATTGTTGTTTCTATTGTGCATGGTTGTCCTTCTTTGATATTTACTATTTTCACTGCATTTACTGTTGACATTTTATGAAGTGTAATTACTTAATGATATTAGTGGCATAATATACTATGTGGAAATCTTTAGGAAGTAATTATCTAGCATAAAATTGTATGCTATTGTGAATCTTGTAGAAAATTCAATAAGAAAGCGATTGAGGAGTAGAAGAAGAGGAAGATGAGGAAGTTAGAGATGTTGTAAAGCAACTTGTGAAGTTGTTGAAAAACAAGAGGAATGTGAAGACAAAATCTTTGTGCTATAACATAACCTTGACGAAAAAAAAAAAAAATGATAGTATGTCTCAATGAAATAGAGAGATCTATTAAATTTGGAAGTTGCCTTGGAGGATAAAAAAAATTATACCGAATCAAAGGGGCAAGTTGATAGTTAGTTGGATTTTGTGCAACACAAACATATTTGGAAGGGAAGATGAAGATAAAGAGTTGGAGTAAGATTGACCGGAAACTAGAGAAAATATCTCCAATGTTGATTACAAATGTGCATTAAACATTTGCAAAAATTGTGACTATAGGAGAAAAGTGGACAAGCATACACCCAAGAACTTTGCAAAATATCAATTCAAGTTAAACATGAGGAGGATAAAGACCAATAAATTTGAAGATATGTATATGAGTTGAATTTTACTATGTATGATAAAACTATTTTGCATATAATGTACTCAACGAAGGAGCTATATCAATTGGCACTAAAGATAGAGGAGAAATTTGAGTTCAATACCAGTAGAAATAATTATTTTTGTGGAAGAAGCATTGGTCATTGAGGTAGAGGTTCAAATTACAAACCAAAGATATATGTTCAAAACATAATATGTTGGCTTTAATTTATGACCAATAAGAGAGAAAAGGGAAAATATATCAACAAGTATATAAAAGGAGAACCATTGGATGAGAAGACAAAAAGGTCAAAAGAAAATAGAATGATATGTTGATATTGAGTTAGAAGTCATGTATTTTCAAAGGGAAAGGAATACTACAACAAAATTTCATTATTTGAGGGTTTTTTTTTTTGGAAAATTCTTAGGTTACCAATTTTGGTCAAAACTTTGTCCTAATATAGACTAGTTTTTTGCAAGAAAAAAATCAACTACACTTTCATATTAATTCTATAAGTAATATAAGTTTCAAAATTACACTAGAGATTTAGTTCGAAATGAGGGTCTAAATAATGGTTGACATATAACTTGTTATAACAAATTAATGGTCATTGGAAAGGTCAAAACATATGTATTAGAGGTCAAAATTTTGACTTTTACACGACATAATTAATGGCATACCACTAGGACATATATTTATCTGAAATTCATATTAGTATTGGAAGAATATTATCATATCATGGAGTTTTCTTACTATAGTAACATTTGTTAGCATTTGTTGCAATTATTGTTTTGTCAGCTTATGCCATAATATTATGCGTGTTTAGCATGGTGAGCTAGCTCAATACGGTTGAATTCCTTGAGCTTCATGTAAGAGGTATTGGCATTGATCCATTGTTATAGTTGCTTCTATTGCATACCTCTCTCAATGTCCACACCAAGTAAAGTGCTTTAAATTAGTAGTAACGAGTTTACATTGGGTACCATTTTCCAAACGCAAGGAAGTGCCTAAGGTTTTCCTGTGAGGATTTAAAACACACACAGATGTAGATATTATGTTTGTCTAATTTGTAAGCATATTATAATTTGTGATAACTTAAACCCGTATTTTCAAAAGTAATTCATTGGTTTCCAATCTGGGTTGCAAAATTATTCTTTTGTTTATTGTTTTCAACTACTTTCTTATAGTGGTTTAAAGAGCGCACACACTTATTATGTTTGAATAATTTGTAAGCATATTATAATTTGTGATAACATGAACCCATATTTTCGAAGGTAATTCGTTGATAACCAATCCAGGTTGAAAATTTATCCTTTTGTTTTTTGTTTTGGACTAGTTTCTTATAGTAAATTGTTTCAACCTGTTTTTCTTATACCATTTCATATAATATGTAAATTTTGAAATAATGGTTGATTGTGGTGAGCCCATGATCTAGACTTGTGAAGGAAATGAAATGAAATATTGATTTGTAACCAAAACACAAAGATACAGTAAAAATTGTCTTCTATCAGTGAATGGAATGTGTTGAAACTATAAAAATGCAAAATGAAACAAGCTTGCTCGAATGGTGGTAGCTTATCTTTAAGAAGAGATGTGGCAACTATGCACATTTACCAAAGTGCATTATAATGAGATGGAAAGGCCATTTTTAACATACATTAGAACTGAGGAAACCCTAAACATCCAAAAACCTAACCCTAGGAGATGAAACTCCAAAAGGTTTGTGGGCCATGGGGTTAGTTGGTACGTCAACTTCCCAAGGTCGTAACTTTCTTCATATGACCTATGTTTGGTGCACTCATTAGCTCATTGGAAAGGTCTAGCCGAGATGTACACATTCCAATTTGGCCCAAGCCAAAGCCCACAACTATCTTCAGGGCCTTGCCACATCAAAAAAACATCGTTTAGGGCCTCAAAACGACCACGAAAATTCAGTTTCCAAAATGGAGAATTTTGCTTTGATCTAGTGGAATAAGTGGGTGGCCACCAATATCCACCTAGATAATTCCTCATCCCTAGGAAGCAATGGTCTCCATTGCATTGAGTTCTCCATTAAATAGGGAAACTTCTGGTAAAATTTTCCCTAGGTGAGCCACTTACCTTGGTGTAGGAGTTTCTCTAGTTTGACAGTCTGATCATGTTGGATCCTCAGTTGGTGAGTTCCCTTAACCTATGTTTCCACAATATGATCAATGGTACATGTTCGATGTATTCGGGGTTAAGCTCTATCAATGTCAACTTCTATATTATCTCTGATGTGTCCAATAATGGTGGGAAATATAGTCGAAGGAGGTCCACATTAAGCATAGGGTGTAAGTGAACAAAGGGGAGAACACTTAGCTCAAAATAATAATCACCCATAACCTTGGTGATGGTGTAAGGTCCATAGAAAAGTGGACAAATCTTCCAATGGGGTCCTATAAGGTGCTTTTCTACAAATGCAACCAACTTTGTCTCCCACCTGAAATTTGTGTGGCGCCTAGTGTTGATCATGGAGCTACTTGTACTCATTATTTTATTTTTGTAAAATATCATATGTTGACAAATGCACTAAATTTGTTTAATGAATTGTTTAGCTTTGTCACCCTCAAAGTGAGCATGGGAATATTTCGTCTGTGTGGACACAAGAGGTAGTATTACATCAATAAGGCCCAATGGTTGAAATTGTAGACCCGTCTAAAAGGGGTTGTGTTAGGTCAAGTGATGGAGGGTTTTGTTGTACCTGTGTTGATCATAGGGTAGAATTTCATCCCATATTGATGGATGCTTGGAATTGTACATGCGCAAGATATGCATGATCACCCTCGCAGTGGATTTAGTGGTGGAAGGCAATGGATTTGGTGAGCTTGGTGTCCAAGAGTGACCAAAGGCCCAACTAGAATGTGGTTAGGAGCCTACTATCCTTATATGATATGATGGTTTGTCGTATCCTAAAATGTACCGACACCCATTTGAAGAAGTGCTTGGTAGTGGCCTTCATTGTGATATTCTTCTTGCAGACTGTTAGAATAGCCATCTTAGAAAATCAATCAACAACCACGAAGACACAATTAATTACCTTATTGGTTGAGGGAAGATCGTACATGTAATTCATCGAGATGGATTCCTAGTGGGAGTAGGAAAAGGGGTGTATAGGCCTTGCTTCTTAATGGTTTATTTGCAAATGGCACACGAAATGTGGGACCTGATATACTTGATAACATATTGTTGAAGTTTCAGCCAATAGAAATACTTTTGTAGTGTGGCCACTTTCTTTTCCACACCAAAGTTTCATGCCATCCTATTGTAGTGAGCTTCCCAAATAAACTTTGCATGCTCACTTGAAGGAACACAAATGTAATATTCCTAATTAGCCATGGCTAATTGGAATATTCGATTTTGCTTATTTTTGCCTTTTATAGTTATTTATTAATAAAAAGGTGAGGAAAAGGGGACATGACTCACCTTTAGAATAAAAGTCACTTCCTAGTAGCACAACATTGTGACTTAAAGGGGAGCCAAGGGGGCCAAAGGGGGATGCAGAGATGAAGCCCACACAGACACTTGGAGGGACTGCGCAGAAGGGAAGAAACACGTGGCAAGAGAGGAATTACGCTGGAGAAGGTGGGCCTTGGGATTGAGAGAGGAAAAGGCTATAAAGGAAAGAAGAGCTTCCTCATTTTGGCATTCATTTATGAGCATTTGAGATAGTCACTTCGACTTAGAGCACGTTGGCTGTTTAGCTAGTCTGCAACACTGTTTAGTGCATTGAGTGTCCTCGTTCGGAGATCTCACCGTTAGCCCCGGGGGACTTAGAGTGCCTGCTCGAGCAATGGATTCCCATCAGCATTTTTGCAGTAGTTTCATCAGCATTTTTGGCAGGAGGATTGAGCATCTTGGAGGACAGCGCAGCACTGAGAGGGATGACGTAATTCTTTCTAGCAGGAGTTCTGGATTGAGAGTTTGTAGCAGGATTTGTGCTGGGAGATTGAGCAGGGATCATCCCTTGCATATTGGAGGGTTTTGGTAGAGGTTTCAGGTAGATTACTGGAGAGTTTCATTCAATGGCAGCGCAGAGCATTGAGGGACTGCACAGAACCCCAAGGGGTGATTTTCGAGGGTCATTCATTTCAGAAAAGCTTTCTGGGTTTTTCTGGGTTTCTTGAGTAGAGTCTGATTCCAGAGTTTAAGCCTTTTCTGAGGAGGGGAACAGCCACAAATACTCATTTGAATTCCAGCAGTAGCAATAGCACGACAGTTCTCCAACAACTAGGACGCAGATCAGAGATAGACCATTCCTTTGTTATTTTGAGTGTATTTCTTCACTTGCCTTGTGCAAGTCAAGGTACCATCTTTCTGATCACCTCCTGTACTCATTCTATTGCTCAGTATAATAAAATGGCTTAGCATTTCTTGAGTATTTGTTTACATTTCATGTATACATTGTTGTTTGTTGCACTATCGTTATTTCATCTCTGTGAGTTTTCCGGCTATTATACCACTTGTACGTTTTTCTGGTTGGGGTTTGCTAGTATTTGAGAAATATTTCAGGAAAGGGATATTGCAGTGGTATTAGAGCATAGATCTATCTCATCCTATGGAGCTAGCAATCTATGACACCGGGAGAAAAGCCCTACATTTGTTACATAGGTAGGAGATATAGAGACACTGGGCGTAGGTTGGAGAACACCTACGGAGAGGGAGGTTGTGTTCCGGTGGTGGACGCAAAACAAGAGGAGCCTATGATGGACGCAGAACAGAAGGAGCCTAGGGTGGACGCAGAGCAGGGGGATCCGATGGCAGATGAGGACGGGAAGAGATTTGTGGATATGCTCCTCAAACTAGTACAAGATCTGTCGAGGCAGATTGAGGTGAAGGGGCAGAGATTCACGACAGTAGAGGCTAGACAGCGTGAGAGGCCACGGGGTTTTGAGGTTGGTGAGGGATTGGGCGCATCCCACCATTTGCCAGAGCAACGTGATACTGTGCAGCAAGTGGCCTCACATGCCCATACATGCTCTACCATGCCCACTTTCTTAGGAGTAGACATGGGGGCCATAGCCCAGTAGGAGGCAGAGCCCGGACACATGGGCGATTATTTTGCAGAGTACCAGGCCTATGGGCAGGAGCTCATGGAAGCCCTCTCATTCAGAGACTTTGTTCAGCTCCAGCGGGATAGTAGACCCCATGACCATCACAAAGGGTACCGGCATTACCATGATGGTGACACCCATGGTGCAGCGAGTAGATTCCACTTGCCTACGTTTGATGGTTCATCAAACAGTTCGGCAAAGTCTTGGGTGGAGAAGCTGGACTTTATTTCTAGCTTAACCAGATGTCGGAGACAGAGGCCATCAAGGTGGCAACATTGCATTTGGATGGTGAGGCTCAGGATTGGTGGTTTCATGGGATGGTTACACTCGAATACTCCACAGTGATGACATATGTTGAGTTCACCAGGAGATTGATGGAGCGATTTGATCAGAGGGATCCAGAGCAGCATTTTTTTGAGTTGACAAGGCTCAAACAGATAGGGAGCCCAGAGACCTACATTGCAGATTTCTTGAGGGTCTTAGTGATGGTTCCATATCTATCCACGGCATGAAGGATCTATATGTATGTTGAGGGGTTAGCAGAGCCACTTCGGGGTTTAGTCTGATCCACTAGACCAGCCACACTCCAGGACGCTATTAGTAGGACCCGAGACTTACAGGATGTCTTACCCAGGACTCGAACACCTTACCCCTAGAGACAAACTTTCCAGTCTAAGGGGAAGGATGTGAGGATTCCACCTCCAAAGGGGAATCCAGGACAAGTACAGATTGATGATGATGCCAGGAGGGAGCTAAAGAAGAAGCGGTTGTGCTTCACCTGTCAGGAGCCTTGGGCACCAGGACATAGATGTGTTGCTGGCAAGCACATTTTATTGAGGTCTTCTCCGAGAGTAGTGGGGAAGAGGATGATGAGGATGATGTGGAGGCAGGAGATAGTCATGATGTGCAAGGACCTTTGCCACCTCCACCGCCAGTACCAGGTGGTGCATCTTTTGCACCTACCGGAGGGGCCCTTGCAGCATTGCGAGGAGTTCCCAAGTATCTAACCCTATGCGTACGGGGGACAGTACGTGGCCAACGGGTATCAGTCTTGATTGATAGTACAATTTCATTGATGCACAGATGGTTGAGTGGAGAGGTATACAGACAGAGAGCTTCGATGGGTTTTTAGTCTCGGTCCTAGGAGATCAGACCATGATGTGTGCTCGTTATGTTCCAGAGCTATCAGTGACGATGGGCACCTACACATTGACTGACCACTTTTTCTTGGTCGATATTCCGGAAACCAACATGATACTGGGTGTTCAGTGGCTCATCACTCTAGGGAAGGTCACGACGGATCGGAAGACCCTAGAGATGGAGTGGGATGATGAGAAGACAGGGAGGCATGAGAAGATACAGGGATAGCACACGTATCTGCCTTAGACTGTTTCGGCTCATCGGATGGAGGCAGTCTTCCGGAAGGGAGATGCATAGTGGGCAGTGGAGCTACGTGCATCAGAGGCAGGGACTACAGGGCAGACGGTGCATCCAGAGATATAATCCATCCTTGATTGGTATGCCATAGTGTTTGGAGAGATTCCGCTAGGATAGCCACCAGACCGGGGATTTGAGCACAACATTGAGCTGGAGCAAGGTATACAAGTCGTGATTACTAACCCCTATAGGCATCCCAAGGCTTATCGGGATGAGATTGAGCAGGCCATTCAGGAGTTGCTGCTCTTGGGCGCATTCAGCCGAGCACGAGTCCTTTTGCTTCTTCCATGGTGTTGGTGAAGAAGAAGGATGGCACATTGAGGATGTGCATTGACTGCAGGGCCCTGAATAAGAAGACACTGAAGAACAGGCACCCCATACCCAGGATTGACGAGTTGATGGATGAGTTGAGAGGAGCACGGTTCTTCTCAAAGATTGATTTGAGATATGGGTACCATCAGATTCAAGTGAGGGAGAAAGACATTCCCAAGACCGCCTTCAGGTGTCACTATGGGCACTTTGAGTTCTTGGTGATGCCCTTTGGGCTAACCAACGCCCCCACCACATTTCAGTCCTGCATGAATCACATCTTCCGCAGTCACTTGAGAAAGTTTGTGTTGGTATTCTTTGATAACATTCTCATTTATAGCAGGACTTGGGAGGAGCATCTCCAGCATGTTGAGACAGTGTTGTGTATCTTGCAGGAGTAGCAGTTCTATGACAAACTCTCCAAGTGTGAGTTTGGGTTGACAGAGATGTTGTCTTTGGGGCACATCATATGGGTGGATGGAGTAAGAGTCCATGAGGAGAATATCAAGGCCATTAGAGAGTGGCCGAAGCCGAGGAACGTGACCGAAATCCGAGGATTCATTGGCATTTGTACTTACTACCAGAAGTTCATCAAGAGTTTCTCACAGCTTGTTGCACCCCTGACAGATTTGACGAGGAAGGGGGCTTTTAGTTGGACGAATATAGCGTAGCAAGCCTTTGACAGGCTCAAGGAGGTTATGAGCAGCTCCCCAGTGCTTGCATTTCCAGATTTCACGCAGCCATTTGTTTTGGAGTGTGACGTGTCGAGAGAGGGGATCGGCGCAGTAGTGATGCAGGGAGGTCACCCTATAGCCTATGAGAGTCGGAAGCTCCTTCCGCACGAGAGGTTGTATTCTATATACGACAAGGAGATGTTGGCCATCATGCATGCATTGGCCAAGTTCCGACAGTATTTAGTAGGTAACAGGTTCAGGGTGAGGACTGATCACAACAACCTCAGATTCTTTTTGGAGCAGAAGCAGCTACAGGAGAGGCAGTAGAAGTGGATCAACAAGATCCAAGCATATGACTTTGACATTGAGTATGTCAAGGGTAAGAACAACGTGGTAGCATATGCTCTTTCACGTAGACCAGCCACGTTGTCTCTTATGAGCTTGGACACAAACTGGAGGGATCGACTCTTAGTAGAGTACTCCAAGAACAAGTTTTCATGTGAGGTTTTGGATGGGCAGGTGGCAGATGATAGGTACAGGGTGGTCGATGAGACCATCTACTACAGGGATCGGATCTTCTTGACTAAGGGATCTCAGCTCAAGAAGAAGATACTCCAAGCATCACATGATTCACCATTGGCCGGCCATTAGGGGTTTACCAAAACCTATAGGGCCATCAGAGAGAGGTTCTCATGGAAGGGCCTCAAGGAGGACGTACTCCAACATATTCGGGAGTGCGACGTTTGTCAGAGGAACAAGGGGGAGATGAGCCATCCCGCGGGTTTATTGCAGCCTCTTCCCATTCCAAAGGGAAAATGGGAGAGTATTTCGATGGACTTCATCACAGGGTTGCCCATGGTACAGGGCAAGGATTGTATCTTTGTCGTCATTGACCGCTTGATGAAATACGCACATTTCTTTGCCATATCCGCACACTATACAACAGCATAGGTGGCCGAGCTGTTCTTCAGAGAGGTCTTCAGGCTACATGGTCTTCCTAAGACCATCGTCAGTGACAGGGACAGCCGTTTCATGGGTGGGTTTTGGCAGGAGCTTTTTCGGTTAGTGGGGACGGAGTTGACACTGAGTACCAGTTATCACCCGCAGACAGACGGACAAACAAAGATAGTTAACAAGTGGCTGGAGGGCTACTTGCGTAACTATGTCAGTGGGCAGTAGAGGGCATGGCTGAAGTGGCTGCATCTAGGGGAGTACTGCTACAATACTACACATCACATGTCCATTGGTATGTCACCATTCTACGCTTTGTATGGGTATCATCCTTTATCTTTTGTTGACATGATGTTTGGTGATAGCAAGGCTCCAAGAGCTAAGATTTGGATCCAAAAGAGTCAGGATATCCTCTGAGCTCTCAAGGATAACATGGCTACAGCGCAGAACTAGCAGAAGTTGTATGCTAACAAGGGTCGGGTGGAGAGACAGTTTGAGATAGGGGACATGGTCTACCTACGATTACAGCCATATCGACAGTCGTCATTGAAGCAAAAGGGGGTTGAGAAGCTCAAGCCCCGCTGTTATGGGCCATACAGGGTGATACGCAGTATTGGACAGGTTGCATATGAGTTGGAGTTGCCCCAAGGCAGCAAGATTCATAACGTTTTTCATGTGTCATGCTTGAAGAAGGCATTGGGGCAGCAGGTGATAGTGACAGATGAGCTACCACCCATGGATGATGAGGGGCATTTGGTGTTGCAGCCAAAGGCTATTATTGACACCAAGGAGAGGCAGCCGCAGAGCAGGACGGTCCGGGAATTCTTGGTGAGGTGGAAGAATTTACCGGATGAGGATGCCACATGGGAGAGTGAGAAAATTTTGCAACATCCATCGCTTCAGTTGCTTGAGGGCAAGCAACATTTTGCCCGGGGAGACTATAATATTCCTAATTAGCCATGGCTAATTAGAATATTCGATTTTGCTCAATTTTGCCTTCTATAGTTATTTATAAATAAAAAGGTGAGGAAAGGGGGGGACATAACTCACTTTTAGAATAAAGTCTCTCTCTAGTAGCACAAAATTGTAACTTAAAGGGGAGCCAAGGGGGCCATAGGACCACGTAGAGAAGGGAGCCCACGCAGACACTTGGAGGGACTGTGCAGATGGAGAGGAGCACATGGCAAGAGATGGCTATGTTGGAGGAGTTGGGCCTTAGGGTTTTGAGAAAGGCCAATGCTATAAAGGAGAGAGGAGCCTCCTCACTTTGGCATTCGATTATGTGCATTTGAGCTAGTCACTTCGACTTAGAGCATGCTGGCTGTTTAGCTTGTTTGCAGCACTGTTTAGTGCATCGAGTGTCTTCGTTCAGAGATCTCACCCTTAGCCCCGGGGGACTTCGAGTGCTTGCTTGGGCAAGGTAGTTTCATCAGTCTTTTGCAGGAGGATCGATTTTGGAGTTGAGGAGGAACTGGGCATTGTGATGACTGAGCAGTCTTGAGAGAGGAAGATGCAGTTCCTTTTGGTAGGAGTTCCGGATTGGGTTTATGTGGAGGATTTGAGCTGGGACATTGAGCAAGGGATTAGCCCTTGCATACTGGAGGATCTTGGTAGAGTTTCGGGCAGAGTCTTGGAGGGTTTACTTCAGTGGCAACACAAAGCCGTGAGGGACAACATAGATCCTCAAGGGGGTGATTTTCGGGGGTCAGTTATTTTGGAAAAGCTTTATGGGTTTATTAAGCAGAGGTTGATTCCAGAGTTTCAACATTTTCTGTGGAGGGGAACAACTTAAAACCCTCACTCGATTCTAGCAGTAGCATTAGCACAGCAGTTCTCCGACGGCTTGGATGCAGTTCAAAGAGAGGCCATTTTCTTCCGTTCTGAGTGTATTTCTTCACTTGCCTTATGCAAGTCAAGGTGCTATCTTTCTGATCACCTTTTGTACTCTGTCCATTACTCAGCATAATAAAATGGCTTAGCACTTCTCTCTGCATTTCTTGAGTATCTACTATATTTCTTGTATGCGTTATTGTATTGCACTATTGTTATTTTTATCTCTATGAGCTTCCCGGCTACTATACCACTTGTGTGTTTTTCTGGTTGGAGTTTGCTTGTGTTCGAGCAATATTCCTAGAAAGGGATATTACACCTAACGTTGTGATGGTGGGGACCTAGGGAAATGAATAGCACAGTCTCCCAGCCGCAGCGTTTACCATTGCCTTATACTGCAATACATAAGGATATATATGCAAGAACAACGATAGGATCCAGTCGCTGTCATAATATTGGATTGCTGTAGGTGACAACATGAAAATAGAAGGATAGTTTAAGAAGGGTCTGCTGGAAGGAATATGCATATGGCTGTATAATGAAGCAACTGAAGGATAGTGTAGCAGCATGATGATAAATGAGATCATGGGCAGCTCAGTGATGTATGAGGTCATTGGCAGCATGATGTATAGGCAACATTATGAAGATTATGGTCAACATGATGAAGATCATGGGCAGCGTGATGTATGGGCAACATGATGAAGATCATGGGCAGCATGATGTATGGGCTACATGATGTAGATCATGGGCAGCTCAGTGATGTATGAGATCATGAGTAGCATGATGATGAATGATGCAGCATGATGGCACTACACGGTAAGGTGCAGTAGATGGACGAGATGCAGCGCTATGATGGGTGAAGGAGTCACCTTAGAGAATCAGTTGAAGCAATATGTCTTCAACTGATCTCTGCCGATATCAATTGTCAAAGTGTTGACTTCTATTGTAAATGTACTATCTCTCTCTCTCTCTTTCTCTGCTGAACTTTGAAGAACATAAAAGAAGAATTGATCAAGGGTTTCCCCACATTGGGGTTTGTCCCTGGCTAGCTCCACATCTTGTGTCCTCTTGTCTTGGCTTGTCTTCTGTGATTTATATTTATGTTCTATCTACAGTTTACTTTAATGCTGATGTGATTGCTAATCTAGAAAAGAAATTTAAATAAATTTCTCTAGCATAGAACATACCTAAAATTAACACAAGTACAATAAGGATGAGACAAGAGCTCAAAGGATTTTGATAGAATCAATCAAAGACTCTCTCATTCCTTATGTCCCCAAGTTTGAGGCATCGAAAGAAATCTATGATAAGCTACTAGAGCTATTCTTAGTATCCACAACAGGAGAAGTAATATCTTTGAGGAATGAATTATATAAGATGAAGATAACAAAGGAAGGAATAACTCCCTACTTCATGAAAATCTTTGAAATGAGAGATCAACTTCAAGAGCTTGGGGTAATCATGTCTGACAGAGAGATGACAACTATAGTAGTCAATTCTCTACTTGAGGAGTGGGGAAACTTCACATCAAGCATATATGCCAAAAAGGAAGCAACCACTCTCAGTGAAATGTGGTCTCTATGCAGGACAAAAACCATACTTAAGGCAAAAGAAGATGTGGGATCAAAGGAGCAAGCATTTGCTACCATGGCCAATAGAAAGGATAAATTTTGAAAGTTTGGTCCACGAAGAACAAACAACAAAGACATGTCCAAGATCCAATGTTTTGGATGCCAAGAATATGCACACTACAAAAGGGATTGTCCTAAGCTTAAGAAAGACAACAATAACAAAAGGAAGAGGGAAGAAGCTCGCATAACTCAAGAGATGAAAGAAGAAGGAAAGAAGCAAAAGAAGGAAGATCCTCTGGATCTCTACTATGGCTAGGTCAAATTCTTTGAGTCTTTACTTCTAGACTTCTTTCAATGTTTTGAGTAGATAGGAGCATGTAGTAATAAATTAAAATTGCATGGCTAGAAACATCCTCTAGAATCCAACAACATAATGTACATAGAGTTCTAGATACTCATCTAGATGTAGCATTTAATAATGAGAATAAAAATGCATGGGTAGAAATATCTTCTAGAATATAGGAGCATGGTAGACATAGCTCAAGATATTCATATAGAAGGAGCATACCTAGTATAGGACCTCATACATGATGAAAGAAAATTTGATCATGATAAGAATCTGAGAAGACCTACACCATCAAAAGAAAGGAAACATTTGCAAGGCAAGGATATTTAGGATCCTATGATGGAATTTTCAAAAGAAGGTCCATGGACCAAAGCAGATGTCTCATTGGGAATCCCATTCATGGGTTTCAAGAAAAGAATGATATGCAGGGAAGCTAAGATGAAGCAAGAAGGGCCACACCAAAGGATGATCAAAGGAGAATCAAGATAAGGTATGTATGCTTTAAAGTTTAAGTCATGTTATCATTTGTATATTATTGAGTCATGGGTATAGTTCTATAACATGATCAAGCATGAAAGAATCTCTTTCACCAATAACATGCTCGAAATCATGTACCACAATGCAATGAAGGTCAACAAAAGAATATGCTCACATAAGGAGCATAAAATTGCTGACTAAGAAGCAAGAAGAAATGCTGACAAGTCCAGAAAGCAAGCAATGAAGGAATGCTCTCATAAGAAGCATTAGATGGTTGACCTATCTATTTGAGAATAAGCAAATGAAGAAAGAGATCAAGCATGTGAAGAACACCATGATCACCGAGAATCACTACTTGACAAAATGCCTTGAAGATATCTCTCAAAAGAAGGCAGGACAACTATGATAAGGAAGAAAGGACCCTTGACACCTATGAAGGCCTTGGAGAAACAAAAGGTGTAGATGAATGATTATACTCTACAGAGATGTCACGATGAAGAAGCCATCCAACAAAAGAAAAAGCAATGTTGAAGCAATATCAAGATGAAGTCATGATGGGCTACTTTCTCAAAGCATGTAACCTAGCAAGTACATTGAAGCATCCATGAGAAGAATATTCCGAAGTAAGAACAAGATGACAAAAGAGTAGCCAAGATGACAAGAAAACCTGATGAATGAAAAGAAAGTCACTTTCCACGTAGGAAGCAAGACTTGAAAATCCAGGAAGGAAAGTGATTGATGGATGGTGCCCTACATAGAAGAAGTTCGAACAAACACTTCATGATATCAAGAAAGGAAGGAGATCAAGCAACTGGAGGACCCATGAAGAAGTTGATGATGAAGGAAAGAGTCCCTAGTTAAGAGGGAGCTCTGACAGGTCCCTGATCAAGAGGGAGTTTTGGATCACCCCTGATTACAAAGGAGTGACAATTGTGTTTTCCATTTCATGGGTCATGCACTAGACCAGGACTAACAGCCGTAAGTCTAGATGAAGGCCATGAATGGAAATGTAGAATACACGATAGACACAACATTCTTGTCTTCACTTGAAAGAAAGAATGGGAGGATTAGGTAATCATCTGATATTCGGTACTCTTTGAGGATTTGTAGGGCATCCAAGACATGAGTAGGCAAGAGGACCGATTTTCTTTAAGGGCTGGGAACCTGAGATAAGAATAGTCCTAGAAGGTCATAGTTGGTGAACACCTGGGTGGGTATGTACCTTGAGAGACAATGATAAAGGTGTCTGTAAATCATTGGTCTCGCCAACATTGTAGCTCATGGTCTCTTAAAGAGATGGAGCTATTAGTCAAGGACTTGCACTATGACAATGCTGATGGATATGATGCTAGAACAGATGGATTGCCAATCCAGTTTCTCTTATGTGAGTTATTCAAGATTGAAAATTGCCAAACAGCTTGTAATGTTGTATGAATACCTCCCTATTTAAGAGGGAATGTTGAAGGAAATGTAACTATGTTCAGTCGTCATAAATGTAATTTTGATATTTGTATTTATTCAAGAAAAGATAAATTATTTTTATAGTATTTGTCAATGAGTTTCTTGCTCATTGAAAATAGGTCAAGCACATTTTAAAGTGCTTCTAGAAAGTCAATGTCAAAATGTAATTATGGTAAGACCCTTTGAGGGCATGTTACATGACGTAAGTCAATGTACAAGGTCATGGGAACACCTCCAAGCAAAGTGAAATCCTCTCCTAGCCACAACGAAATCTCCAAGTAGCAAAATGATAAATAAAAGATGAATTATCAAGTCGGCCTAAAGAGGAGGGACAAACCTCTATTTATAGAGGTTGTCGACTCGTCATTTGAGATAACTTCACTCTGAAATCCACAAGAAAGAAAGAGGACTAAGAAGGACGAAGAAAAGCCAAGGTAAAGGGTTATAAGGGCAGCGAGATAAGAAGGTAAAACATCGAAGGTAAAAAGGTCATTTCCAGAACAGCTACAACCACACGTGAAAGGTTAAGCAAGGTCTGCCTGCGCCATAGTAGCAAAAATGTAAAGGTCATCATATCTCAACGTTTTGGGTGCTAACAAGGTCTACAAGGCCTCCCTCCACAAGCAAAGGAGAAGCCCTCACAAACGAAGAAGAAGGAAAGGACAACGAGGAAAAAAGAGACTATTTTAGGGTTTCAGTCCACAAGTGCAGCTAGTAAACCTTTGCAGATTTGAAAATAGAAGAAGGAAACAATATTCGATGTGTATCTAGGTCTACAAGATATCCAAAGGAAAGCAAAGAAGACTCTTTCTATAACTTGGAGGGAAAGTCGAATAGGTGGATGGAGGGGCCCACATGAGGCAAAGGAGGCCCAAAGAGTTATAACAAGGGAGCAACTCTCATTTTAGGTTTTGTTCTTACATCTTGTGAACAAAACTACTTGATTGTTCGCTTTGTTGTTTAGCTAAGTCAACCGACTGTTTAGCCACGAATCTCGCAAGCAGGAGATTCAACCTCTACTTCGGGGGACCATCCGTGCCCGCCCTAGAGAGACAGTTCCATGAGTTTTTCAGGAGTTCCGATATTGTGAGACAATACCATCTTTCAGCGTAGAGCAGTGAGTGCGTATTTCTGGGCAGCTCGAGAATACGCAGGAGTTAGAGCCATCAGTGATCATGTGTTTGCCGGGAGAGTTAGAGGGCTCAGAGAGTAGTACTAGACCAACATTCTTGTTGAGTTTTACAGCCAGCATAGCCAACATTCCAACAATTCAAATTGCTGGGCCAGGGGACTGTGCAGAGGTCACCTCCAGCAGTTTTCATGGAGATTGGGAGTAGGAGCTATAGGCCGGAAGCCCATCTGGGGAGTCAGGGATTTGATAACAGGGGTTAGCCTAGCACTTTGGGAACATTTCCAGTAGGTCGTGTTTTGCAGTTGTAGTTGAAATTGGGCTCCAAGGGGGTCGAATTTCAGAAGTCTAAACCAACCAAAATCCTTCGTGGGTTTTTATGGGTTTAGGCCAAGGAGTCTGAGGTTAAAAGCACATAATTTTTTGGGCTGTAGGGGTGCACCTTCCAACCATTTGAACTTCAGCAGAAAGGCAATTTTCTGGGGCAGCACAGTGCAGATCGTTGCAGCAGCTGGCCAGCCTTCAACTCGGCCATTTTCCCACCTGGGTTTGGTCATGCTTGTCTGTTGAGACACACCCAAGTGCAACATCTTGTTATCCATTTTATTTAGCCTTCAGAAAATTAATAAAATGGCTCAGTAGTTCCATATTTGCAGCTTTTCTGTGGATGCTTAATGTGTATTTCGCTTTTATAAATTTCTGCACAGATTATTTGCTTGTTATCATTTGTATTCCTATTTAGGATCATTATAGTCACACTGGACTAGGGAAAAAGGATAACTTCTTAGGCGAAGCATGAGAACAAGGGTACAATCATGAGTAGTCAGTGATCCAACTTGGCCTATGATCCATATTAGTATGCCCAAAAAGATTAAATGGAAGCACATGATTACATAAATGTTTGGTTTACCTTCCAATAGATGACTCACCTTACTTCAAAAAGCATGTTTGATGGGAGAGAGCACTAATTGGAGCGTAAGTGGAGATCTTTGATGTAAAGCTATTTTTGGGCCATCATAGGGTTACTGGTTGGTTGGTTGACAAGTGAGGAGGAAAATTTTCTCCTATGGGTTACCTACTTTGGTGGGTAAATGGTATTTTTGGACTTCTTTAGGAGTACTATTGGGGGCAAGGCTCAAGCACACATGCCTTTTCTTCTTGACTTTATTTAATTTTTGCATTAAAGAATTGGAGGACTACCTTTGAGAGAACACACATACTAAGGATGGTTGCCTTTTACATTGTCTTTATTACCTTACTCATGTACGTAGATGATGTGGTTCTCTTAGCAATCTCTTTCAAGGGTTTACAAAGGGAGCTCATTGCCCTTGCCCTTTTTTGTGACTTAAGAAAACTAGTGGTGAACTTTAGCAAAACTAATTTTAAGAACCTTAATAGTTGTAACACTTTGTCAAGTTTCCACTTCTTCATTGAACGAGAAGTGGAGATCAATACAACATATACTTGCTTGGGTGTCTAATTCATAGGTCCTAGATTAAGCTTAACGCTTAGTTCCCATCCTACTTAGCAAGGGGCATATGTTCCTCTCTTTGCTTAAGTGTGAGTGTTTCCTTGTGCACTTTGAGGACATGCCCTCAAAGATTCATCTATTTGACATGACTATCAAGTATCAAACCAATGGTATTATATGGCATTGAGTTTTGGAGACCTAGTTAGCAACTAGTCAATTGGGCATGATTGGAGAGAGTCCAATCCATCATGTGCTATTGTATGATCCATTGAAAACATATTTATCCTTAGGTCATTGTCCAAGTTAAATTTAGTGACCATCCCTTATGCCTTGAGAGCCTTCTAAGGCTTATCTTTTTTCTTGACAAGGTACACACTCTAGGGTATTTAGTAGTTGAAAGGAAAAGATATGTTGACTTGGATTTCCATTCTTTGGAAGAGATTGCCTCCTTGGGTGCAAGAGGTGTGGCTTCTCAAAGGCTTTCTTGCTCTTAACCCATTGACAGATATATCGATGTTCTTCCCTTGTTAGGTGATCTCTAGATGCCCCTATCCATTTCTCTCTACAAAAAATGGGATTATAAAGGTGGTTAGGGAAGACATTTACTCATATGTAATCAAGTTACTTGGATTCCCCCTCTAAATCCTCTTGGTCCTAAGATGCCCTTCTACTTTGAGCACTATGTACAACTAATGGACAACCTCATTGTCCATCTTGAGTACAATTGGTGCCATTGTTAACACGACTTGGGATCTTGTTCATCCATTTGGGGGCTTGTTCCCAGTAGTGACATATTGAGACTGACCACAATGTCTTGTGAGAGAATAGGATTTGTTTGTTGTGTCATATGCAGGAGATTGAGAAGAGGAGCACTTGATCTTTAGTTACCCCATATATTATGAGATTCTAGAGAAATATCATGGTCTCTATTGAGATGCAGTATGGTCCATTGCTAACTTATTTTGTTTTCTAGATCACAAGTGTCTGCCTCTATATAGATATGAGCTAATAACTTAGACAAATCTTATAGAACATATCCAAGCCCAATCCCACTAGTATGATCCCTTCGTTTTTGAATTCAATCTTTGAGATTATTGGCATTTATTTCCATGCCAATATCCCAACCATGGATATAGAAGACTTCAGGTTGGTGAAATAGTTCACACCTATGTTGCACGAAACTTTTAGGAACTCGACGTTTCAGGATGTACACGTACCCGAAACTTCGAAACTCTGCCAAAACTTGACCATCATGTAATCATCTATGAGAGTTAATATAGAGTTGGTTTTCCTTCTACATTGTTATTTATAGGTCTCATTCCCTTTTTTCTTGCAAGATAATGTCTTATTCACTTATTTATAATTTTTTTTTTATATATTTATATACATATATGATGTTTCAGCTGACGTTTCGGCCAATGTTTCCATACTTGGGAGGTGACGTTTCTAAATGTACCCATTTTAGAAACTCCGAAACATTTCGGTGTTTCATGCAATTGAGGTTCACACCTTGCCCTATTTGCTCCCTTGGGAGATGTTCCACTTTCATATTTCCATAGAGAAGTAACCACACCAGTTTGTTCGAGTGCACATATGCCTCTCCTTGGTTGAGTAGTTAATGGCCCACACCAAATTTTTCTCATCGGCCTTAGATTTTAGGAGAGTTCTAGCTGACTGCCCCTAGGCTTTTTGTGGGATTACCAACCAGGCCTTATTAGTGCAGGGCATTCCCAAGGACATTATCAAGTTTTGCATTGGCTCACTCATAGTTTTGGAAGACAACATGGTTGTTCTTTTCAGGACATCAATAAAATTATCCATTCTTATCTATGTCTACTTCTACTTCAAGTATAATGTAATATCTTTCTTTTTGTTAAGGTTTAACATCTTGGTTAAACATATTCTTTTTCTTTTCGGTGCTTGGGAGTTACCTTGACACTCCCATACTACTATCATGTCTTCTTGTACTTTCTAGTTCCATTGATATATGGTCACTCGTGCATATTAATAAAAGTATCCTATCCGATCTTGTAGTATCTTAACCCTGGTCCATCCTTGACATATCATTTCATTTCTGACTTTCTTCAGACTGGAAGTTTATGAGGGGTTGGTGACCTGCCCATGCATGTTCTCAGAATCTAGCCCTGTTACCAGTATTTATTTCCTAAAGATATGTTCTTGTCAATCTGATTGTTCCACTCGACCAGAATATGTCAGATACTTGAGCCTGTGGGCATATGGATGAGATTGAATCTTCTTTACCCAAACCTTTACTTTTATCTTACTTCATAAACATTTTTCATCTGAGAGAAACCTCCAGTAAAGTTTGGACACAATGCTTTATTGACAAGTTTTGGCATACTAAGGCTACAGTGACCAGCTCGTTTGGAGTAGTCACTTGCTTTAAATCCAGAAGATGCTGTTTTCTTTCATTGAATGATCCTTGCCATAAGATGTTCTTTAGGAATCTTTCATCTTCCAGCAAAACAGAAATGGGTGCATCGGACTAGAGCATTGATTGATAGGGATGGCAGATAGAATAGCATGAATAAGAGTCATTCTTCCAGCAAACGTCAAATATCTATCAGCCCACGGTGCCAACCTGATTTTGAGTTTATCTAAAAACCTGGCCCAAATCTTTCCTCCTTTGTCAATTTCTTGCCAGGGAAGAACCCAGGTATCTGGTAGGGCGAGTTTCTTCCTTGAAGTCAAGAATGCCAATAATTCTCCTTTTCATGCCAGAGTTGACATTAAGAAAGAAAGCTTTAGATTCTTCCTTGCCAATACTTTGGCCTGAAGAAATTTTGTTTCTCTTACAGTTAAGCCCCTAAAATAAGTGTCTTTCACGAACTGAGGGTGGGTAACAATCAGATTAGGAGGATATGCCCTAGTTGTTCTGATTGCTTTGTCCTAGCTATGATAATGAAGATTTGTTAAGATTGATAATTCATGCAGAATATTTACTTTTCTTTGAAATGTTTCATGTTTCAGCTGGTTGGATTGGGCATGATGCTGTCTCTACAATAATTGGGGAAGGTGCAGCAGATAGTTTGATAACAACTGGAAGTGTAAGTCTAGTGTTTGTTTTGTAGCCTCTTACCTTAAGTTTTATATTTTAGGGTGCTATTTGAAAACTCTTGGAGCACTTTGAGATATCATTTTGCTTTGAAATATCTGCCTTGAGAATAAGGGAGATTGTGACCATTACAGTTCTGGCAAATTAATGATGATACTGCCCCTTTCTAATACCAAAAGTAAACCTTTTTCTTGGGTGCAGGAACGAGATCATTTGAGGGGTGTTTCCATAATCATGACGATCATATTGATCATTGTGGTGCTAGCAACATTTGTTCTTGTTAAACGGGTTGTTATTGCTATTGCTGTTTTAAAGGTGAGCATCAAGAGCTTTACAGGGCTATTTCTTTCTTACATGGAGAGCATTTCTTGAAGGAAATTTATTGTTTGAGTTCTACATGTTGCTTTATAAGTTCTTACATCCAATGCATAGTATACAAGCATTGAAAAATTAAACATGTCCGTTAAACATATTCTTTGACTAATTAAACATGTTTGAAACATCCTTCAAAACCTATGGGGATGTAACATAATTATCCATCCCATGAAGATCATTTTTTTTCCTGCAGATCTATTTCAACCTATTATATTTCTTTTTGGGAAGCCTGTAAACCATTGACTTGGCATTCGATGGTACACATAGTGTTGCTTCTTATTACATCCTTAGCAGTGTGCTAAACCAACCATCCAAATGTGCCCTAAGAATTGTAAATTGCCATGATTTATTGCTTGAGGCAATTTTAATGTGGACCATGGAAGATTACCTCAAAATTATTCTACTGCCATTGGAATTGAAACAACTGGCCTTTGAAGTTTAAACTTTAAAGGATGATGTAATGGCAATAAGGTTTTTATGCCAGTCAAATTTCATCACCAACTTCCATTTTAATGTTCTTTCTAAAAGGATTTAGTAAGGCATGTTGTTTGGAATGTAATGGACGATAGATATGATAACTAAGCTTCATTGCATAGGTGTTTCAAAGTAATTTTGAGTTCAGAGTGGTAAATTATTTTTACATATTATCTTTCCATCAAATTGGAAAATAGCTAAGTCACCACATTCGACGAACAAAATCTTTTAGGTTCAAAGTTCATTGCATTTAAACGGATGCTGAATTTATTCGTTTTGGTTCGCCGAACATCAAGGCGAACCCGAAATCCAACTAGATTGGAACCTTAACCCAAACACAATCACGAATAGAATTACAAAATTCACCTTGCATTCAATTAAATTTGAGTTGTGATAGCAGTTGATTATAAAAAAAATAACAATCAAAACCCTAAACTTCACGCTCGTAGCGTCACATTGCACTTCACCCTTGACCCCTGTCGCAACACCACCTTCGTCCAAACTCAAGTCTTGATTCTCAACTCTCATTGCTTGACCCCTGTGTGACCAATGATGATTTTGCACAAGTGATAGGCTGATAGCCATATCTCCAGACTCCCACTGCCCAAAGCTCTAAGTCTAACTATTAACGCTCGCCGCTTGAGCCTTGGCCCACACAGACAACCGCACAGTGAAAGTCGACAGGTCGATGACTTACCAAGTTACCAAACAACGCTTGGCTTCCAAAATCCATCCAACTCGTTGACAAGCGACTACCCACAACTTTTTCATTTCTGAATGCATGTATTCGTCTCCACTTTATATTTATGGGTTCATAATTGATTGAATTGTTCAATTCTAAATCTGATAGCATAACCTTATGTTGTCGCACAAAGTGTCTAGGCACCACGACAATGGCTCAAACCGGGGGTTGTCACCCTGATCCCCATCTCTCCGTTTACGCTGTCTCCCTACAACAGGTTAAGGGGGGTAGACCCTACGGAAATGGAAAGGAGAACTAGTTGGGAACCAACTAATTCGGGAGACACAATGAAGCGACCAAGTACTTGATTAAGATTTAGCAAGACTTATAGGATTTGATTAGATTTAAATGATTGATACCAGTGCCTTATGGAGTCAACAATCTTGCTAGAAAATTTAGGACCAAGTACTTGATTAGCAACTACTACTTGGATGAATAACCATCTTATATGAAATGCAGATCCTAAAACTATTGTGAGATGCAGGAATCTTGGTCAATTTTAGTTAAATTCCTATATAAGTTTTAACCCTTCGATCCTTTCTATATTGAGCTTGATTTCGTAGTAATTGGCAGAGAGAAGATAAGGTGAAGCACACTAAGGTGTGATTAACGATACCTCTCCTGAAAATATAGCATACTCGGTGCCTTCGGCGCTGCAAAGAGCCGTGGCTTTGATGACTGCAAGGTCACCGTTTTAAGTACTAGTAAAAGTAGGCTTCTCGAGCAAAGATGGACGGGTACCTATCTCTCTATCGACCAAGCTTATGCTTGGAAGTAAATTTTAGTTATGCAGAACTAACTGAATATGCAAATGCACGAGATGGTTAGAAGATGAGATGAAGTTAGACTCAAGGATGAAAAACGCTTATGCTACGATCTGCTTCAGAGTTATATATCAATGTCCTTAATCGCCAAAATAAATGTTCACTACACTAGACAAAGATTGAAAGATAAATTTCTTAGCAATATCACAATTAAACCACAAGCTTACTTCAAATATTTTTAATATAATTATAGCTCAAAGAGAACAAAATCTTCTTCACAATTTAATATCAATGCCAATAGATGCTCAAAAAAATACTCTGTTTAGGAAACAAAAGATATGCAATTTATCACAATTCCATGACACAGTACTTTAATAATTACTCGAAATATTTGCAAAATATTTAACATGCAATAAACATCAAATAATTCAAGTAATGAAATCACGCTTAGAGCTAATTCAACGACGAACAATCTCAACAGATGTCAAGCATAAGAAAATGCTGAAAACCTTAGCATGCAAAACACTCTAGTAATTAAATTTCGAAAATTTAAATGCCGTGAAGAACCATGAAATTCAAATGCTAAGCAATTCAAATAATTCCAAAATAAAAATGATTTTTTTTTTAAATGACCCCAATCCAAAAAAATTATTGCTTTCCTATAGCCAACTTTACAGATGTTTTAAAAAATATTCAAGTGTTTTACTATAGAGAGTTAAAACTTTTAACTCCACAAAATTTTTGCCTTTAAAATTTTAAAGTCCTAAACCCCTCACAAAAACCCCAAGAAGGAACTTTAGATTAAAAATTTAATTATTCCCTTGGAAAATTTAATATGCTAAGGCTAATGATTTTTTTTTTTTTTTGATGTGGCAAATGATTAATTAAGTTTTTAATGTCACAAATGTAAAAATTTAAAAGGCTCAATGAATTAAATTTTTAATGGGCCAAAGGCCACATAAAAATTTAAATTTTTAGTGTGAAAGCACAAAGTCCTCTTTTGATTTAATTATTTAGAAACATCAAAGTCACATTAAAAAAATGGAGATGGAAATTTTTAAATTTTTGGTTTTTGTCTAAAAATTCAAAGTGTCATAAAAAAAAAAATCAAAACAAAAGGGAAAAGAAAAAATTAAAAATGAAATTCAACTTTAAAAAAAATATCAAATTCACACAAAAAAAAAATTAAAATCAAACTTCTAAAGGCCTCTTTTTAATTTAAACAAAAATCAAAACAAAAAAATAAAACGTGAAAAAGAAAAACTAAAAAAACCGAATTATGTTATGTTATGATAAAATCAAAATCTAACCCTAACGCAAATCAAAACGAAGTTAAAAGAAGAAAAGAAAAAGGAAATTGAGCGTTTGGGTGCAGGCTTAGACGACAATAGCGAGGGAGAGAAGATGCAAGCGACGGAGGATGGAGGTGGATAGGGAGATGGCAGCATCGAGGAAGAGATGAAGCTCGAAGGATCCGTGTGCAGGCAGAGAAGGAATGGAGGGCCGCGACAAGGGAAAGAGATGCAAGTAGAGACAAATAGGGTTTGCAGGTAGTGGGAGCAAGAAAGGTGTGAGGAGAAAACCAAAACGTAGGCTGGGAACAAGGAAAAGACTGCGGGAGAGAGGGACAGACAATGAAGGAGGAAGACCAGCCTTGATAGGGAGAAATGGTAGTGTAGAATTGGAAAACCGAAAGAGAGGCCGCAAATGATGAAGAGTGAGGAGTAGAAAAGGAGTGGCAGCTGGTTATGTAGAGAAAAGAAGAAAAGCTCAGTTGGAGAAGGCTGTAATTTGGCAGCAGAAAAAGAGGAGCAATTTTAGAGAAAAGAAAGAAAAACACAGATAGAGGGAGCAACAAAATTTTAAAGGGCTTCAGGGCAACAGACAGTAGCCCAACAACCTTAAAAAGCTTTCCAGAAATTTATATTTTAAAATGATATATTCTTGCTTCAAATTTCCTCTCAGGAAAACTCATGAAATCCCTAGATCTAAATTTTGAAACCCTCGGACTGTAAATAACTTTGAATAATGTTGTTAATTTTAGGTATGTTCTATGCTAGAGCAATTTATTTAATTTTCACACTGTCTTTTCCAGATTAGCAATCACATCAGCATTAAAGTAAACTGCAGATAGAACATAAATATAAATCGTAGATGACAAGCCAAGACAAGAGGACACAAGATGTGGCGCTAGCCAGGGACAAACCCCACAATGTGGGGAAACCCTTGATCAATTCTTCTTTTATGTTCTTCAAAGTTCAGCAGAGAAAGTGAGAGAGATAGTACATTTACAATAGAAGTCAACACTTTGACTTTTGATATCTGCAGAGATTAGTTGAAGACATATTGCTTCAATTGATTCTCTAAGGTGACTCCTTCACCTATCATAGTACTGCATCTCGTCCATTTGCCACACCTTTCCATGGAGCACCATGCTGCCCCATCATAGTGTTGGACCTAGATGATTGAGCTGCTCTCATCTTCATGCTGCTCATCTTGTTGCATCTTCCATGGTCTCATTCATCATCAAGCTGCCCATGCTTATGATTACATTCACCATGATGCTATTCATGCTCCATGTATCATTGTGCTACCCATGCACATGATCTCATACATCATGCTGCCCATATATATCAAGCTGCCCATATAATATTATATAATATATATATATATATATATTATATATAATATATATATATATATTATATATATATATATTATATATATATATATATATATATATATATAATATATATATTATATAATATATATAATATATATATTATATATATATATCATGCTTCTCATGATCTCATCTCTATGCTGCATTATGCTTGATCTACCTCATGATGCTACCCATGCCATATATGTCGTTTGCCATATTATACATAGTGTGTCTTCCATGCCATGTCAATGAATACGCTGACACAATTCCACTGAAGATTGTTATAGTCATACCATTGACTGCTATATTAACATTACTGCCATGAAGTCTTCAAGGTCATGAGTCTTCATGCACTGACTGCATTTCTTGTATAGACTGCGTTATATCATGACAGAGTGTTGTGCGTATGTGGTCATGATATTCTTCATAACACATATATACAACGGATTAGGGTTCATGTCACTGTCCATTTGCTATCACACGTAGTTGTGTGTTTGCTCCATGACTGCGTGTGGAGTTCCTTTCACTGTGTATCAATGTCTATCTGCGCAGGAAGGTCTTTATGACTGCGTATTTATGCCTTGCGTATTAAAGTCTTCAAGATAGTGATAGAGTGCGTATAGACTGCGGGTTCCTTCATATCACAGCGACTCCTCTTCCAATCTCAGAACCATGCAAATATGAGTTCTGTGCTTTTATGGTTGCTTCTAGACAGCGTTCCCTTGTCTGCGTTCATAACTTGACTGCGAGTTAGGGCTTCTGGACAACGTATGAACTACGTGGATGTCTTCATTGCTGGCTTGGCATATAGGGTTTCCATAGCTATGCTTATATATATTGTCTTCATGACTGTATCATGAATGCTGTGCGTATATATCCCTATTGACTGCGGATATATACATATCCTCATTGTTTGCCAGCGTATATGTTTCTCTATTCATAGCGTAATAGTCTCTAGCATGAATAGCGTGCAATTTCTCATTATTAACGGTGTATAGATCTCCATGAACAACGAAATAATGTCTTCCTTGTTCTGTGGCTAAGTGTCTCTATTTCCAGCGTTGAATTAGGGCATTATCTTAGGGCATCCGGCATTCTCTTAGGGCATCCTTCATTATTGTCTCTCCTTCTCCAAAAACCCAAGACATGGAGAGGAGATCACATGAAGAATGTGTATCACTAATGACTCCAAATCCTCTCTTATTTATACTAAAACGTAGAGGTTGAATAGACACATCGGTTGGGCTTCTGAGCCTACATAAGATGTTGGTCGGCTTGATAATAATTCCATAATCAAAATAAATTCATATCTCCATAAATACTTATCGGAATCGAATGATCTTTAGATCAATCCTACACCTCTCGATGAGAAGGATCCATAAAAATATCATCTGCCATAAATAAGCTGACCCACATGGAGTTTGGCCCTAGTTGCCAATTTTAACAAATGTCCCTGCAAAATGGCATTGAGGCCAAATCTTACCCTCCAGGGTCTTAGATCTGGCTTCAAATAAAAATTTTTCTTTTAGATCTGCACCTGCAAAAAACGAAAACAAAAATACCCAGAACCCAAATATAAAACAAAATGAATAAAAACCCCAAGACCCAAGTTAGAAAATTTCAGATCTATGTAAATATTTTCACATATCTATGCACAAAAGTTATAGATCTATTAGATTTGAGGAGTATGAGTCCAACTCCGCTCCCAGATTCGATAATATAAGGCTCTCTCTAGTCAGATTTATCAAATTTTCCACAATTATTTAAAATATTTTGAAATTTTCGAGAGGTACTAGCCCAAAAATACCCTACAAAAAAGAATTTTAATATTAAGATAAATCCAAAAGCTTATACGAGGTAGGCTCTTCAGAAAATATATGATGAGAGTTGGCTGGTCCAACCGAGACTATCCCCAAACGTTCAACAGAAACCATAGAGATCTCCTGCAAACACTAGATCAACCATCAAACCAAGTAGAGAAATAGAACAACAATGAAATTCAGAAGAAATAAATATACCTGCTACTTCGATCAAAATTAAAAATGTTCCCCTAGATCCAACAAACTAAATAAGATACCCGTATTCAAATTATTTTAAGAGAGTTATTGATTGATAGTTTTCACATAATATTAAGCAAAAATTAGAACAATACTACCATAAATTCATGAAGAGGAACACAAGTGCACGTTGAAAACTCAAAGATTTTTGCATTAATTCAAAAAGTATAAAAGAGAGCTTGAGAGCTTAGTACACGATTCAAAGATCGAATTAAAAGACAAACAGACAGTGACCTCTAATTTATGGGTAAAATCTCCAACGGCTAGTTGGCTTGATCCCTGTCAAATTAATCTCAACCGTTCATAAAGACTTAATTAATATTTAATCATCACTGTCGAAATTATTTAATTTTTGAGGAAAAATCAAATTGCTCATTTAATTGATTTTTAATTAATTCAAAATTAATTATTTTGAGTTAATTTCCTCAAAAATTTGACTTTGACTTAATCACCTAGGCCTAAGGGTCCAAAATTTCTTGATGTCATCAATATTCCCTTGGCCGGAGACCTCCAAAAATTAACTTTTTTAAAACCCATGAATTTCACCATTAGAGAATTTAATTTTAGCTAAGACAAAAAATTAATTAAATTTCTGGCTTAGGATTTAATTTAATTTTGCCAGAAAATTTAATTAATTGACTGATGAGGGGATTAATAATTTTTCCAACCCTCTAATATTTAGCCATGGTGTCTATTTATGATGGACAATGCACTAAATCTTTTTTGAGATGAAGATTTTATAATTCAATACATTAAAGGGGGAACACCCGTTCATTATAGACACTTAACAATTACCCATTTCTGCGACACAAAATATGATCTAGTAGACCGAGTAATCTGTAATAAAATAATCTAGCCAATTAGTTATGATTATTCCCAGATTACTTTTATAAAGACTTGATAAAAAACACTAGGACTCACTTAATATCTTGACGACAATATCCACCCTAGCTTTGAGGTGAGGTTGGAGGGAAAAACTCTGCCGATCATTTGTGTCTAGAAACACAGATGAATCAGTGAGACAAAAAGCTTCCTAAGGTAGAAATCATCACCAAAATACTATGCTTACCTAGGTTGTTACATACATGATGGTCTTGCTAAGATAATTTACATTATAACCATGCAGCATGGGTTTACATCTTTAACAAAACTGTCGCTGATGATGAAATTTGAAAGGCACGAACACTCGAACATGATAGATCCCTTTTGTGAAAAAAGGGGTGTACTGCTATGGGGTTGTTGACATAGAGTGGTCAACACCTTACACAAACATCCATGCATTCTATAATTGGTTTGTATCAAAGTATTTGAGGTTGCTCCTGATATCAGAGAAAGAATTTCGTGTAGATTTATTGGTCTATGGATTACCCTGTAGCCTCAATGGTTGCTTTGTGTGCTATGCAAACCTTTGTGAATATATTATATAGTTCGTAGCTATCGAGGTACTTCAATAAATTTCTTCTACCATTTACTAAATCAAAGTTCCCCAACTGTGAGCCAATTTGGTCTTCAACAACCATAGAACAATTTTTACATAAACAAAACAAATCCAGAATTAATCTTGCACGATAGAAATCATAAGGAAATCCCATCTAAATTCATTAACTTTCATATGAACAACAATGTAACAGGTAACAGTTCCTTCTCTTATTTAAACCAAATCCCATAACAATTTTTTTATGTAAAGCTTAAGTCGAAATTAAACATGCAAGAACAAAATTTTTATGAAATGCCAAATAAGAATTAATGCACATGCACAGTTAGTAGGCCTTCAAACTTCCATTCAATTTAACCCTTCCGTAACATAATTCACAGAAGTGACTAATCTCAAGTAATGGTTCCTTCCACGCCTGAGGATCAACGATTGAAACATAGTACTCTAAGCCTTTATATGTTGAATAATCAAGGGCAATTAGGTGTAGTGTGATTCTTCTAGACTTGATAACAATTTTTGAAGTCTTTTTACAATTTGTCTTGTTAGCTTAATCTTCTTCTTCTTTTTATTAATGCATGTGTGTTTAATTCATCAAATTGCTACCAAAAACATAAGAACAAAAACATAAGAAGTTGGCTCTCTGCAAGGGCCAAAACCTCTATTCTCTTGAGAGGAAAACCCTTTGGTAAATTTCTCTTATAGAAGCTTCTTATTGATCAATGCCAAACCCTAGACCCTTGACAAGAAGATCCTCCATGTTGAAGTTTCTAAGCCTAACTATTAGAAACCCTTTATGTACTTTACTGATTTATTCCTACCTACTTGTTCTGTTAATTAACAAGTTATTTACCATGTAAATACTAGAAATAAATACAAGTACATGTTCAACACATTACAGATCATCAACTGAAGGAAACAAAAACGAGCACACAAGTGACACTGTTGTTTTTGGACTAATGTCCCCGGAAAAACCCAATGTAGGAAAACCAGTGCAACTATCTAAGGGTTTGATTTATTAAGTAGTTTCAGAATACAATCTAGGTGCCAAATCTAGCTCACCCAACAGAGAAAAATCTTGGCAATAGCACCTCTCTACTCGGAAGTAGATATTCTGGCTGAAACCCCGGATAAACACTCTGGCAGCTCCACAGCTCCAATCTACCCCATGAAACCCCATCGTCAGCATCTAGGGACTGCGTCAGCTCTCTTTGGCCCAACGTTAGCCCAGTGTCACTCTGGCTTGGCCTGCGTCAGCCTATGGAGGCACTCTGTCAGTCCTTTGGTCCTCTGGGTCATCACGCTGGCCCTCTGAGGCACTGCGCAGCTTTGGGTTGGCTCCGCGTGAGCCCTGGTTGGCTCTGTGTGAACCCTTGGCTGGTTTTGTGTCCCTCTCTCTGGCTACTGTGTTGATCCTCACGGTGCTATCTCTGCCTCTCTAATTTTGTATTCACTGCTCCTCAGCTGCAACCCTGATCACTCTATCAACTTTTTCAGCAAACCCAGCCCTAGAAAGTGAAAATATTGATCTCTTGGTGTGTTCTCCAAGTGACCCTCAAGCCTCTTCTTATACTTTTCTCCTTGACAAATCAAGGACTAAGATTAGATCTAGCTTGATCCATGACTTTTGGACCATTCTAACACAGTTTTATATTAATTCACATTAATATTTTATTTTCCCTAAGTTTAGACTTAGGGGCTCCATTAAAAATATTAATTATTTTAATATCTCCCAAACTATTTAGGATCTGCCCAAACCCTTTCTGGGTATTGGACATCTCATGTGCCTTAGCCTCTCCACCATTTTTCGTGGCTAGAGCACATCTGGTGCTACCCCAAATCAACACTCCCTCTTAGCGAGGACTGTGCTCTAGCAATACTCCTCACTGAGTATCACCTTGATCATCCAAAATCAGTCCTTGTGTTGATGCTAGGCCTGCAACCCATCATCTACGATGCTGCATCCTATACTGCTACCCATGGCCCTGCCACTACCACTGCTGCATTTGTACTGCAACTCCCTTTGCATTCGTGCTGCTGCCCATGGCCCTGCCACTGCTACTGCTGCATCTGCACTGCAACCCCTCTCATCATGTTGCTTTGTGTTACCTATAGCACTACCGCTACTAACTGCTGCACTATAACTTAGTTACTAAGAAGTAAGTAACTAATCTCCCAACTCTGACATCTCCATCAGGCTAGAGACGCTCCTGATGTTGAAGCTCCCTCTGTCACTGACAAGTGTTCCCTCTTTGACCTCTGCGCTGCTGCAACAACTCTGTGCATCGCACATCGTTGCACACCTTTTTTTGCCATCCTGCACTAGTGCAACACTCCTGTGCCTCTCTCACTATTGCACCCTGCTAGCCTCGCGCTATCCTGGGAATCCTGCACTATAGCTCCACTCTCTCGCTCCATCCGCATTCGTCTCTCTTAACATTCGCTAGTCTTGCTACTCCTCTTCGGGGCTTCCGTAGCAAGGTATAATCCAAGAGGTTGGGTACCTCGAGGATCCTGCCCCTCATTGCTTGTAATCCATCTGACTACAGCTCGATGTCTCCCCACATCTGCTCAAGTGGTGTGTGTGCACTCATGGCACAATCATCGTTTGTCTCCACTTCCTTCTTTGCCCTTGCTGGCGCAACCTTGGTCTCGGAGGCCTCTCCCTTGCTCTTCTTCCTTGGAAACTGGGTCGCATAACGACCCAGCTCCCCATAGTGGAAGCATTTGACCTTGGAGATATCCTTCTTCTTCTGTTTCTCCCGCTTTCCCTTAGATGCTAGGGCAACATCCACCTCCTTCTTCTTCTTGATTTTGATCCCCTTGCCGATTCTTCTTGCCTTGCTCAGCTTTCTGATCTCTTCTTGGCGAAGAGCAGCTCACATTTCCTTCTAATCTAGAAGGGTCACCCTACCCAGTATGCTCTAGACAAACACCTCCCAGTCTTCTGAGACTGCGTTCAGGGTCGTTCTCACCATCAATTCTTGATTTGGCATGGCCCATATGGAAGTCATCTGATCTCGGATCTCCTTCAATCGACCGAGGAAGGGGTCGATCTGTTATCCCTTCTGCATCTGGTATGATTGCAGCTGATTTTCTTGTAACATCCTTTTCTGCACAGAAGTATGCTGGTAGAATTTCTTTAGGGCCTCCCACATCTGATTTGCTGTGTCCTTTTTGGTAATATGTGGTACCACATGGTCCTTGATCCCGTCAAGAATGATGCTCTTGGTCCTCGCCATTGCCTCCTCGTACTTGTCGTTATCAGCTGGGTCAACTGGGATTGCTCAATGTTTCACGAAGCAGGGACGAAACGGGGACGTTTTCTGGAAGCGGGGACGCGAAAGCGTCATTTTCCAAAAATCTATGAAGCGAAGCGTCTACTATATATATATATATATATTTTTTTTTTTTTTACTTTTATTTTTTGCATTTATATTAAAAAAACATCCAAATACCAATTAGTTGTAGAAGAATGAACATGCATATTTTTACATAAATCAAGATAGATATGGCATCCATTGTACATCAATGATTAATTATTCTAGCATCAACCATATACAATCTAGATTCCTCTTCTCTTGTCTAGCCTTTGCCTCTACTTCAATTCTATTGGGATTTTAGTCAACATTACCTAATTTTGATCAAACAGCTTAATCCAAGCCTTGTAATATGGGAGAGAAAGCTTAACATGCTTGATCAATGATTTTGACTTGAGTGAAGGACACATAATTGTTAAGGCCATGACAAAGGAGTTCAACAATCAATAACACCAACACTGGGGGGGGGTACATATAGGGTTTGTTGCTCTTGATTAAATGCCAATCACATGCCCTCATACATGATATAATCCAATGAATTGCCACAATCCCATTGATCCTGAAAACTGTTAAGTCTGCTGAATTTTGAATGGGATATGAAATTCTATTTTCTCCATATGAATTCCGAAGAGGTTGGAACCACTCTCAAACATCCTGAGTCATTTCATGGTAATGTTAAAAAATTTAAGTAAAAGGATGGAAATGAAAGATAAAGGAAAATGCCACTTTTATTTTAAGAATTTAACATTACCATTAGGGAGTGCCTTGGGAGTATTCATAAAATGTAGTTCCTCATAGAATAGTTTGAAATTTCCAAAAACAAAAAAAGCCCCGTGGAATTGTCCACCTTCTCTTTGATCCTCTTGTGATTCGTGGTGGATACACGCTCGAACCTCCACAAATCCGCATCTGAATCTTTTTGGATCTGCGGATTGGGAAATAGGAACCGCGGATTGGACAGTAGGAGCTGCGGATCGGGGTCCCACGAATCCATTTTTGCAGGAATCGCCAAAAAAAAGACGATTTGCTGATCCGATTTTCCGATCCGCGGTTCCATCAAACGATCGGTGGCAGATCCGTACAGGATGCAGATCTGCCTTTGGATCCTTGGGGGGGACGGTTCCTGCAACACTGGGATAGTTATCGTCCTCCAGGCGAAGTGCTTGACATGATTCCTGTCTAGAACGGATAGGATTATGGCCTTCTAGAATACGAAGTTTGAGGCTTCGTCAAGTTTGTCCTGGTCTCTTACCCTATTCACTGCCATCTTGATGCTCCTCTACTTCCCTCCTAGAAGTTCTTGGTGTGACTCCCTCTGAGCCTCGATTTCCCTCTTGGAAACCCTTCTGCAAATGTCGAGATTGCCCCACTCCAATCGTTAGTGCAGCTGCACCACTGATCTAGATTTCTCGCTAGAAATCCTCAGTAGCAATTCCCTCCTCCTTGGCCTTGCCCTATTAGGTACTGTTCTGACTACAACACCCCACCAACTCCACTCTGCAACTTACCCACAGCCTCCTAAACCCCAACAAACTGAAGGTTAGAGCTCCTAAGCTCTGTGCAATCCCGACATCGGCAAATCAACCTGCTTAGCCAACTGCGTTAGCCCTCCTAGCCTCTGCGTGGCTCTGCGTGAGCCTGTCTTTGCCTCCCTCAGCCTCTGCGTTGCCTCTTCTTGGCTCGAACTTGATGATGCAGTCACTACGTCACCCCTTCCTTGCTGCTTTTCTGCTAAGAACAACTTTTGTCACTCGGGACAACTGTTTTCTGTTGTTGCTGCTCTACTTCGCTGATGTCCTCAGTTTTCCTGTGATCTGCAACCACCCTCTGATACCATGTTGAAGTTTCTAAGCCTAACTGTTAGAAACCCTTCATGTACTTTACTAATTTATTCCTACCTACTTGTTTTGTTAATTAACAAGTTATTTACCATGTAAATACTAGAAATAAATACAAGTACATGCTCAACACATTACAGATCATCAACTAAAGGAAACAGAAACAAGCACACAAGTGACATCGTTGTTTTTGAACTAATGTCCCCAGAAAAACCCAATGTGGGAAAACCGGTGCAACTATCTGAGGATTTGATTTATTAAGAAATTTCAGAATATCATTTGGGTGCCAAATCTGGCTCACCCAACAGAGAAAAATCTCGGCAGTAGCACCTCTCTACTTGGAAGCAGATATTCTGGCTGAAACCCCAGATAAACACTCCGGTAGCTCCACAACTCCAATCTGCCCAACGAAACCCTGGTGTCAGCCTCTAGGGACTGCGTCAGCTCTCTTTGGCCCAACGCTAGCCGAGAGTTACTCTGGCTTGGCTTGTGTCAGTCTCTGGAGGCACTACATCCTCTGGCCCTCTGCATCAATCACGCTGGCCCTCTAAGGCACTGCGCAGCTCCTGGCTGCCTCTGCGTGAGCCTTGGTTGGCTCTGCGTGAACCCTTGGCTTGTTCTGCGCACCTCTCTTCAACTACTGCGCTGATCCTCATGGTGCTATCTGTGCCTCTCTGCTTCTATATTCACTGCCCTTCAGCTGCAACTTTGATCACTCTCTCAACTTTCTCACCAAATCCAGCTCCAAAAAGTCGAAATCTTGATCTATTGGTGTGTTCTCCAAGTGACCCTCAAGCCTTCTCTTATACTTTTCTCGGTTACAAATCAACGACCGAGATTAAGTCCTTAATCAGCGACTAAGATTAGATTTGGCTTGATCCATGACTTTTGGACCATTCTAACACAGTTTTATATTAATTCACATTAATATTTTATTTTCCCTAAGTTTAGACTTAAGGACTCCATTAAACATATTAATTATTTTAATATCTCCCAAACTGTTTAGAATCTGCCCAAACCCTTTCTAGGTATTGGAGATCTCATGTGCCTTAGCCTCTCCACCAATTTTCGTGGCTAGACCACATCCGATGCTACCCCAAATCAACACTCCAAGCACAAGTCAAGCCGTTTCAAGATTACTTCCTCTTGCAACACTTCGTCCCCTTCCTTCCAACACTTTGTCTTTCTTCCTTCGACACTTCTTTAGACAACTGTAGAGACCTTAGATTGTATGCTCTAGAGATGGATCCTTTCTAACTTAAGAAGATGACCTTGTTGCCTCCCAACCAAGCCTTGTTCTCTTTCACAAAGATTGCAGACTTAGAGTAGCAATAATGCAGCTCTAGTTCTTCGCACGTGTGAGGGAATACGCTAACAAGAAATATGTTAGAATTCTCCTTTTTCCTTTACTTGTATAGCCTTCTTCCTTGCTTGAGTGAGAGGCCTTATAGGCCTAATTATCTAGCCCAACCAACGAGATTATATGATTGTGATAATAGTGCTATAATGCTCGCAAGAAGAGGCTCCTTTCTTCGCACGTGTGATTGTAAGAACCCTATTATACTTCGGTCTTCTTCCTCCTTTCTTCGCTGCCCATGGAGAATCTTCTTTTGTCCTTCAATTACCTTTGTTGTGCTTTATCTTGCCTTCTACCTTTGCTGATTTCATAGATGAGGAATGCTCTTCGTTGGAGGAGTGGACAACCTCTATATATAGAGGTCTGTCCCTCCTTTAGGCTAACTTAAAGACTGCAGGCCGACTTACTCTATTTATTTTGGATTGCTTCTTTCGATGGTGCCATTGCTTGGATGAGACTTGTCTTTGCTTGGAGCTGTCTTCTTTGACTATAATACATAAGTATACCTAGAGTAACATGCCCTCAAGGTCTTCAACATAATTCTTTTGACTCTTTGACTCACCTATAGCACTTTAACATGTGCTAGACCTGTTTCAATGAGCAAGAAACTCATTGACAAATATAATAAAAATAATATTTCTTTTCTTGAATAAATACAAATATCAAAAGTACTTTTATGAAGATCGAACCTAGATACATTTCCTTCAACACTCCCTCTTAACTAGGGTGGTATTCATACAACATTACAAGGTGTTTGGCTATTTTACAATCTTGAAGAATTCACATAAAAGAAACTAGATTGGCAATCCATATATTATAGCATCATAGTAACCAACATTGTTTCCACAACAAGGCCTTGACTGACAACTCTATCTCTCAATAGATCAGAGCATAATGTTAGCGATACCAATGACTTATAGACACCTTAGTCATTGTCTCTCAAGGTAGATACCCACTCGAGTGTTCTTTGAGTATGACCTTCTAGGACTATTCTTATCTTGGGTTCCCAACCCTCAAATAATATCGGTCCTCTTGCCTACTCTTGTCTTGGATGCCTACACATCCTCAAAGAGTATCAGATGCCAGATGATTACCCAATCCTCCCATTCTTTCTTCCCAAGTGAAGACAAGAATTTTGTGTCTATCTCTTCCTCTCAATTGAGGAAGACATGCCCAAGTATCCTTTGACAAGGTACTTGTCGAAGTTCCTTTGCAATTGGGAACTTGTTATAACTCCCTATTAGTCAGGGACTTGTCCATCCATCAACAACTTCTTCTTTGTGGGTCCTCCTGCTGCTTGATCTCCTTCTTTCCTTTGATGTCATGAAGTCGTTGTTCGAACTTCTTCTTGGTAGACCACCATCCATCAATCACTTTCCTTCTTGGTTTGTCATGTCATTGCTTCCTTCGTGGAAAGTGGCCTTCTTGACATATATTAGGTTCGCTTGTCATCTGGCTATTCCTTTGTCATCTTGTCTATGCTTCGGACTACTCTTCACATGGATGCTTCGTTGTACTTGCTTGTTCCCATGCTTTTATCTAGTATCTCTTCATGACTTCATCCTGATATTGCTTCAACATTAAATGGTTTTTTTGCTGGATGGATTGTTCATCATGACATCTTTGTAGAGTAGAATCAGTTATTTGCACTTTACATATCTCCAAGGCCTTCATAGGTGTCAAGGGTCCTTTGATCTTTTCCTTGCTTTGTCAGAGTTGTCCTACATTCTTTCGGGAGATGTCTTCAATGGATCTTTGTCAAATAGTGATTCTTTGTGACCATGGTGTTCTTCTCATGCTTGATCTCTTTCTTCAATTGCTTCTTCTTGGATAGATTGGTCAACCACCTTTTACTCTTTGTGGGAGCACTTCTTCTTTGCCTACTTCTTGGACTAGTTAATATTTCTTCTTGCTTCTTAGTCAACAATCTTATACTCCTTATGTGAATATTTCCTTTTGTTGACCTTCATTACATTGTAGTACATGCCTTCGAGCATGTCATTGGTGAAAGAGATTCTTTTGTACTTGATTATATCATAGAACTATTCCCATGACTCAATAATATATATATGAGGACATGACTTACCTTTGATGCACACATACCTCATCTTGATTCTCCTTTGATCATCTTAGCTTCATTTGGTTGTCCATGGTGTGGCCCTTCTTGCTTCATCTTAGCTTTCCTACATATCATCCTTTTCTTGAATCCCATGAATGGGACTCCCAATGGGACATTTGCTTTTGTTTATGAATCTTCTTTTGAAGATTCCATCAAAGGATCTTGAAGACCTTTACCTTGAAAATGTTTCTTTCTTTTTGATGATGTAGGCCTTCTAAAATTCTTACTCATGATCAATTTTTCTTTCATAGTGGATGAGGTCCTATAATAGGTATACACTTTCTATATGAATATCTTGACCTATATGTACACTATGCTCCTATATTCTAGAAGATATTTTTAACTATGCATTTTGTTCTATTTCTAAATGCTCCTCCTACACGAGTAATTTGAACTCTAGCCATGCAATTTTATTATTCTATTCCTACATGCTCCTTTACTACTCAAAACTTTGAAAGAATACTTCAAGTAAAGAAGTAGACTTAGTCATAGTAGAGATCCATAGGATCTTCTTTCTTTTGCTTCTTTTCTTCTTCTTTCACCTCTTGAGTCATGTGAGCTTCTTCCCTTTTTCTTTTGTTGTTGTTGTCCTTCTTAAGTTTTGGACAATTCCTTTTCTAGTGTCCATATTCTTGGCATCCAAAGCATTGGATTTTGGACATATCTCTATTGTTTGTTCTTCGTGGACCAAATTTGCCAAATTTTCCCTTTTTCTTGGTCGTGGTAGAAAATGCTTTCTCCTTTGATCCCACATCTTCCTTTGCTTTGAGCCTTGTTTCCTCTATCTTGCATAGAGACCACATTTTACTTACTAGGGTAGCTTGCTTCTTTGCATATATGCTTGATGTGAAGTTGCCCCAATCCTCAAGTAGAGCATTGAGTACTACAGTTGCCATTTCTCTGTCAGACATGACTTCTCCTAGCTCTTGAAGTTGATCCCTCATCTCAGAGATCTTCATGAAGTAGGGAGCTATTCCTTCCTTTGATATTGTCATCTTGTATAATTCATTTCGTAGAGATTTTACTTCTCCAGTTGTGGTTACCGAGAATAGCTCTACTAGTTTATCATAGATTTATTTTGATGTTTCAAGTTTGGAGACGTAAGGAATGAGAGTCTTTGATTGATTCTATTAGAATCCTTTGAGCCCTTGTCTCTGTTGAAGAATCTAGGGCAAAGTAGTGTAGTGTGATTCTTCATTACTTGATAACAGTTTGTGGAGTCTTTTTACTTTTCTTGTTAGCTTATTTTTCTTTTTCTTCTTATTAGTGCACATGTGTGTACTTCATCAAACTGCTATCAAAACATAAAACAAGAATACAAGATGTTGGCTCTTTGTTAGGGCCAAACCTCTCTACCCTTGAGAGGAAAACCCTTTAGTGAATTTCTCTTATTGAAGCTTCTATTGATCAATACCAAACCCTAGACCCTTGACTAAGAGATCTTCTAAGCACAAGTCAAGTTTTCACTCCTTTTCTACACCATATACCTCGACACTTCTTCTGGCACTTCTTTTGGCGCTTTGTTTCCCAACAGTTTGTCCTCCTTTTTCCGACACTTTGTTCTTCTTCTAACATGTTAATAACATTGTTGTACTTGCCCTAGAGAAGATGTCTTTAGTGAAACCCTTTTCATACGATGATTCCATTCTTGTCTTTTACCAATCAATGAACTGTTATGACTATCAAGAGAGGGTTGTTATAACTTCAGAAAGAGATTTGATTCTCACGTGTGATTGTTTTCTACACTATAAAACAATCCCTTCAACTTCGGTCTTGTTCCTTCTTCCTTCGTTTGTGAGGGCTTCTCCTTTGCTCTTAGAGGGAGGCCTTGTAGACCTTGTTTGCACCCAAAATAGTGAGATGTGATGAATTGTACTTTTCTGCTGTTGTGGCCGCAAGCAGACCTTCCTTAACCTCACATCTGTCCCTGCAGTTGCTCTAGAAATGACCTCCTTAAATTCGGTTCTACACCCTTCTTTCTCACTGTCCTTGGAGACCCATAGACTACCACTTTCACTTCTCTTTCTTGGCTATCTCTTCACTAATTTTAGAGCTTCTTGT